>BMAC01000121.1:2068215-2093114 GCA_014905375.1 Phtheirospermum japonicum | reverse complement strand
TTTTTTTTTTTTTTTGGGCAGACTCAATTTTTTTTTTTTTTTTTGCAAATAATAGACTTATTTGGGGAATCAATTTTATATGAATAACATAATATTTGTTAACCACACTGAAAGCACTCACATTTAGAACATAGTAGCACTTTTAAAATTACTCCAATAAATTAAAAATTGAAAGCACCATAATTAAGTTAGGTTAGCATTCACATTAAAATATTGTATATGTCAATTGGAAACATTTCATTAAATGTAAAAAAATGCTGTGCGGCGAGTGCTGTTGCCGGAAGAGCTTCGGCCAACCAAAGTTTCTCCTCTCCTTCGATTTGTGAAATGGTTGATCGGGTGGACTAAAAACCGGCGTCTGTGTGGCGGTGTGACGGCGAATGCCAAAAAAGCACCGCGCCGCTGCTGAAAAAGAACCACGCCGCCGAAAAGCACCGCGCCGTGGTTGGTGGTGGTGGTTGTGGCTGTTCGGGCGGCGACTGGTTGTGGTTGTTGGTGGTTGGTCTGTGGTTGGCGACGGTGGCTGTGGGAACTTCGGGGCCGAAAAAGCACCGCGCCACTGCCGAAAAAGCACCGCGCCGTGGTTGGTGGTGGTGGTTGTGACTGTTCGGGCGGCGACTGGTTGTGGTTGGGTATGTGGTTGGCGACGGTGGCTACGGGAACTTCGGGTTTGCTTCGTCTGGTGTGGCTTTGCTTTTCTCAAGAACAAGTTAGAATAAAATCTATAAAAGAAATACAGAACCACTTAATATTTCTCTGATATTTTTTTGCTGGGCTTTGCACTTGCAAACTGATGCCACCAGTAAATGCTGGTTAATATTTCTCTTAATACTATTTCAAAATCATTAAAGTATATGTATTCGAAATATTGTCTCACACCACCTCATATAATTATTGTCTGAGCCTCTTTTCATGGAATGAAGTTAAAATTTATTAATTATTTGTTTCATTTTTTCTTTTTAATTTTTCCAGCGTTTTTCAATTTTGTATTTTATTAACTCTTTAATTTTGTTTTGGTGTTTAAAAAGAACTTCAGTTCTTAGTTTATTTTTGGGAGGTGTGAATACAATTCCCGTAATTACCATAGATAATTGAATGGAGTGGACAGTTTAGATATTGATATTTACAAAAGTTCATGATTAATTTCCCAATTTAAAAATACTTGCTCTATATATATGCAGTCACTAAATAAGCTATTCAAAGTTAGTTGATCCCAGCGCTTTTGAATTGGGCCCCCGGTGCTTTTTGAAGGAATACTGCGGTGCTTTTGGGAGAAATTGGCAGGGACACTGGGTGGCGACGGTGATGCGACTGTGGTTGTTGGCCGATCTTGGTTGAGTTTGGTTCGTCGGACGGCGACTTGGATTTGGACGGCGGTGATGTTGAAAAATAAAAAGCAGTGGTAGTGTAGTAAAAAAAGCACTGCAACAATATTAAGAAAGCACTCCAAAAAACTAGCACTGTCAACATAAAAAAAAATAAAAGCACTGCTGAAGACTTGTAGTGCTATAAATAGTCATATACAATGCTTTTAATATTCAGATTTTTAAATTTAATTATATTTATTTATTTTTACATTTTAAAATATTCAATATGTATCTTAAATCGTAGATCTTGAAAATGTGATTAATTTGATATATATTTCATTAAAAATAAATAAAAATTAAAAAAATTATGGTTCGTTGAAGATTTGAGTTTTATTATAAATTTTTGAATTGCAGTTATAAATCCGTTGTGCTTTTTAAAAATCAATTTAATGCTCTTCATAAACGTCGTTATATGTCCAAAATACCCTTTTTAATTATTTAATGGATTTTTTTAAATTATTACCATGCTGACATGTCATAATCTCAACCATCAAGATTATCCAATCTAATGGTCAAGATGAGTACCTAGGTTCTCAAATAAGGATGGGTTCTCATTTGAACCCAACCCTATATATATATATATATATATATATATATATATATAATATATATATATATATATATATATATATATATATATATATATATATATATATATATATATATATATATATATATATATATAGGATTGGGATCACGTGGGAACCAATCCCCTGTATGGGAACTAGGAACCCACATGATCCACAAGATTGATTTGTTTGCATGGCAAAGATCATCCCAATTAATTATATAATTAATATATTTATATTAATGAAAAGGTCTTATATGTAATTGCACTCAATATTTCAGAAATAACACTATTCACAGTCGTTCTTTCCTAAAAACTCCATGATTAATGCATATTTTTCCAAATATAATGTATTAGAAAATCACCGGTTCAATCAATTAGATTTCCAATATATATTTTCCGCATTTTTTTCCAAATATAATGTATTAGAAAATCACCGGTTCAATCAATTAGATTTCCAATATATATTTTCCACGTCCTGCCTATTGTTTTTTCTTGAAAATAATTCAAGACACAATTTTGTCGAGCTCAAACTTAGCTAAATGTTTTATCAAAAAGAAGCTATGAAACTAGATTTCTAATACTCCATAAACCAACCCTCATACAGGTCTTTATCAAATTATCAAAAATAAACTATCGATCACAGCAACAAATAATCTCGTGAAACAAGACAAATTAGTTTTATCATTAAATAATTATGCGGATCTTGGTCAAACTAGATTTAATTATATCCCTATCATGCTTAATAACATTATAATAGGTGCCATGAAGAGTAAGCCGCATAATTCTACTTACATAAGATTTCCATCCAGGAGTGCACTCATGCATAATAGAAAAACAATAAAATAAATACAGAATTCGAAAATTCAAGTAACAAATACATTTTTCTACTTATATGGTGATTCTTGATTAATGGGGGAAATTACAGCACCAGTGGTCAAAAAGATTATGGGACAAAACTACATCCAAGAAGACAAACCACAAAAGACCGCCCAACAATCTAGACGAAAGTCAAGAAAAAGACAAAAGGGAAAAACAAACATACTAGCTCTTGCGGAGAGCCTCGACCGCTTCAAAGAAAAGAGGGACTATTTCCGGGCTCGGAGTTTTTATCGCACATTTGAGGCCAGGAACACCGATCGCTGCTGTAAACTCCATCAAGAAAGGGATCCCTCGTGGGATCTTGGCCGAGAGATACAATACGTCTTGATTTGACTGTTTGCGCTTGGCAATAAAGAACATGTTGGATGCAGCCAGGCTGTCTAAGGTCAATTCGACGCTGTTTAGCACGACGCCTGGAAAGTCCTTGGAGACCTCGTTTGATTCTGGCAATGATTTCCATGTCTGCGTAATTTAAGGAGAATATACATGAAAAGAAGCACCACATGAAACTTCAATAAGCAACACTTAAAGAGAAAATTAGCAAACTATATGAAACTATAAGAATAAATAGCACTACAATGTCAAAAATGATAAACTAGCATCGAATATACATGAAAAGAAGCACCACATGAAACTTCAATAAGCAACACTTAAAGAGAAAATTAGCAAACTATAAATTAAAAATTGCACAAACATTAAATTAGCAAACTTCAATGCAGTACTGCACATGTTCCTTCAAGCATCAGTAGCCCAGTAAATTAGGCAAATTACTTTTGTATCATTTAGTTAGCCATTTGTAACATGCATCATTAGCCCAGTAAATTAGCAAACATCAAAATAAAATGATTTTACCTAAATAGCACCACTAAACAAGAAAATAAACAAACTTGACTCACTATATACCCAAAATTCAAAAATAAAAACAGAATTTATTTGACACTTTCATACATTTACCAAGAAAACTAGCAGACTTACGGTTACAAAATTAGCAGACTTACAGTTACATTTAAAAATAAAATTAGCTTCACTTATCAAGAAAATTAGCAGACTTACAGTTACAGAATTAGCAGACTTACAGTTATAAACTAGCAGACTTACACACGATTAATAGCATCAAAATAAATAATATTAGAATGAATGCCTAATAATATTAGCATARTGTAAGCATATAATATCAATAAATTAGCATACTGTAAGCATATGATAGCAATAAATTAGCATTTTAGTTATGTATCTTCAGCATACTGAATTTATATTTTTGGGAAAACTCATTCATTTTAGCATAAATCTAACACAATTAGAAATATACCGCAAGATTTTTAGCATAAATCTAACATAAAATTAGCATAAAAACAAAGGTGTCCTAATCGTCGGATCTTGTGCCGCCACACACAAACCTGAGGAAAATCGACTGTCGTGGCGACGATTCGGTGGCGAAGCACGGTGGTGA
Organism: Phtheirospermum japonicum; assembly: GCA_014905375.1. Taxonomy (NCBI): domain Eukaryota; kingdom Viridiplantae; phylum Streptophyta; class Magnoliopsida; order Lamiales; family Orobanchaceae; genus Phtheirospermum; species Phtheirospermum japonicum. The sequence continues at coordinate 2,088,847 of BMAC01000121.1, read as the reverse complement.
GATTTGGCTGATCGGATTTTTCAGATCCTTGTTCGTGACGGAACGACAACTACGACGAGGGTTATTTGGCTCTCTGATTCAAGCAGAGCCCGTCCCTGATTCCGGCACTTGATGAGACGGCGACGGCGACCATGGCGGTGCTTGATGAGACGACAACCATGGCGGTGCTTGATGAGACGGCAACCGTGGCGGTGACTCAGTTTGTCTCTCCGGACAGTGTGCAGTGGGAGACGGGTGACGAATTTTTGGATGTTATTATTTAATTCGGGATGTTTTGATTTTGGGGAAGAAGCACAAAATTTTTGCAGATTTTGGTTGTATTTAAGAAATAATAGGAATGATTCAGGAATGGATATTGAGGTGATTTTTTGGGATATGTTAAATGTCAAAGAAGCCCTTTCAGTGTGAAAAAACCGGCGAACGTGTGCATCATTAAAATATTATACCTTATATAGAGCAATTAACTAAAATCGTCGGATCATCTAATATTAAACAAATCATAAAGCTGAAAGCTCAGCCACAACGCCAGCTGCCGAGCCGAAACCATGACCCAAACCACAGCGTCCGTTCTAACCCGCCGAATGCCTCACCCGCCAGAAGCCCGCCAAGCCACCGCCTTTTTGGAGCCGAAGGGAGGGCGTTGCGCCGTCGTCGATTTCCGAGATGCCAAGCCAAGCGTCGCCGTTCCTCGTCACCAGTCGCCAGCCAAGCGCCGCCGTTCCTCATCACCATTCCCCAGCCATCCGCCGATCGCCGCCACACCGCCCGTCGAACGCCTCACCCGCCAGGAAGCCCGCCAAGCACCGCCTTTTTGGAGCCGAAAGGGAGGCGCTGCGCCGTCGTCGATTTCCAAGATGCGAAGCCAAGCATCGCCGTTCCTCGTCACCAGTCGCCAGCCAAGCGCCGCCGTTCTTCGTCACCAGTCCCCAGCCGTCCGCCGATCGCCGCCACACTGCCTTCGCCAATCGCCTGAATTGCGAGTCGGCCGATTTCTGTTTTGGTCGAAGAAGGAGAGATGAGTTTCATTTGGGTGAGGGATAGGGTTTGGGGTATATACGGGGAGGGGGATTTAATTGGTTAAGAGGATTGTGTAAGTTACATAAATACCCTTCTCCTTCCATGTATATAAATTTAATAAATTAAAAAATAGAAAAAATCTGATCCCACACAAATTATTAGATATAAGGCCTGGATTGGTCCCTAGGTTCACATATAAAGACATGGTTCCATTTGAACCTAATCTTATATATATATATATATATATATATATATATATATATATATATATATATATATATATATATATATGGGTTGGGTTCAAATGGAACCATGTCATTATATGTGAACCTAGGGACTCATCTCGACCATTAGATTGGATAATCTTGATGGTTGAGATTACGACACGTCATCATGGTAATTATGTAAAAATTTGCATTAATTTAATAAAAAGGGTATTTTGGACATATATCAATATTTCGAAAGAGCACTGCACTGCTCTTTAGAAAGCACATGGGGAAAGAAAAGCACTACGACTGTATACAGAAAAGCATCACAAATTTTGTTTTATAAGTAAATGTAATTAAATTTGAAAACCTGAATATTAAAAGCATAGCATGTGATTAATTTTAGCACTACAGTACTGTATAAAAAAGCACTATTAAAATTACGAGTAAGAATTTTGGATTTATTTTAGTTCTTTTATAATAACGTAGCAATGCTTTTTTAATATTATTGCAGTGCTTTTTTACTCCGCTATCACTGCTTTTTCGTTTGGCGAGGATTCTATGATTTAAGCCGTCCGAAATTCGGCCGAACAACCCCCGTCAAACCCTGTTCGAGAAAAATCCAGAGCCGTCTGAATCAACCACCGCAATCAAGAACAAGTTTGCTTAATGATATGATTTAAACAAAAAGTCCTTCAGAAACTACTAACATCCCAGAACCAAAACCAATACCAAGAACAAGAACAAGAACAAGTTGCAGACTGCCTAAAACATTACATTAATTTTTTTTTTACAATAAATCATTTTTACCCACCAATGCAATAAAGAATTGCACAATAACATTAGATGACTTAATCAGCTTATGCTGCATCTAAGATTTCCTCAGATCCATCCGTTCAACAAAGTGATTGCCCGCACACACACCTTTGAATCTGGCCTCCATGTCGACGCTCGAGAGAGGAGAACCGCTGCTCGTCAATGAGTCGAAGGAGAGGAGATTTTGCGTCACCTGAAACCGATCGTCGGCAACTTCGCAACCAGCCCGCCGTCTACCCTTGCCCGGTTGCTGTCACGTCGCCCAGCGCCCCTGTGCTCCGAACAGAACACATCTCCGCATCGGCACCGGAAACCCATCAGCCCGACTTTCTTCCGTCAGCCCGACTCAGAACACCGGGTCACCTCCCTCGGCCTCTTCATATTCCCCCAATCCGCGATGGGGTTGACCAGATTCGGTGAGCTCGCGAGGCTGGTTTTCGGGTCGCACGCCACCGGCGGAAGCTTCGTATCTGAGGTCTCTGGGGCGATCTGGCGGCGGGGAGCAGCGGCGTGGGAATTGTCTGCGGCGGGGGTGCATATCGGCAGGCAACGGCGAAATGGCACGACAGTCGGCGCAGCGCTTCCGGCAATGGTTTGTGGTGGGGCCGCGGTTCGACTCGGCTGGGACTTGATCGTTTTGAGCGGTGGTGTTGTGGTTGTCGTCACCCTTTCCGATGCTTTGCGCAGGCGGCCGCAGGCGGCGTGGAGGTTGGGGCGGAGCGGCGTGCCTCCGTCGCAGGCGGCGTGGAGGTTGGAAAGAGAAAGTGGAGAAATGGATGAAAAAAGGAGGAAGAAGGCTTGGGCGATTGAATTAGGTTTAGGAGATTTTGGTATTTAATATGATTATAGCATTTGTAAAATTACCTAAAAGCCCTTCTCTTTCCATATATAAATTTAATGAATTTAAAAAATAGAAAAAATTTGGTCCACATATTTGATTAGATCTACTGCCTGGATTGGTCCCTAAGTTCGCATATATTGACGTGGGTTTCATTTGAACCCAATCCTATATATATATATATATATATATATGTATATGTATATGTATATCACCCCTATATATTAATGCAAAATCCTCCTAACCTATGTGTCTGCTTCGTATGCTTCATTCGACAAATAAGAAATTCTGGTGCTTCGTTTGCTTATGTGTCATCCGAGCCTAATATTTACCTAATTTAATATTTTTCTTTTTATTATATCTTACCTAATTTAATTTCCTTATTCAATACTTTCTTTTGATTCTCATAATATAAAAATAGAAATAAATTATATATAATTATTAGATAAGATCTAAATTAGTTATTTTAATTAAAAGAGAAATTACATATGAAATAATCTTAATTAAAAAAATATTATTATGAAAATAATTAAAAAAGTTTTATTGATAATATAATTTATAATAAATTTATTTTTGGAGTTTCAAATATTCTATATAGGTAAAGTATGAGTTATTTACAATAATATAAGTATGTAACTAAATATTAGTAATGTATTCAATTTAAATATAAAAATATTAAATTATATACTAATAATTAATAAACATTGATTAGACACCAGTACAATGCGACACGGGTTGAGTGTATGATATCTTTTAAATATCTCAAAGTATGTAACTAATAATTATTAACAAATTTATTCTAAATATTAATATATAAAATGATTTAATAATAATAATTATTATTAATAAAATAGATATCAGATACGAGTTTAGAATGTGACGCCTTTTGAATTTTTGTAAGTATATAACTAAAATTTAATGAATTTAATTTAAACATCAAATTAAAAATTGTTTAATATTTATAATAATTAATAAATAGATTAGACATGTACAAGGTACGGGCTGGGAATAATATTTTAATTATTTATTTTAGATTTAAAATTCAGTAATTATCACAAATACCTTTTATATTTATCTTTTGATAAGTTCCGTGTAATACACGAGTGTTAAACAAGTATATATTAATGCAAAATTCTCCTATTTTATGTGTCTGCTTCGTATGTTTCGCTTGGATAATAAAAAATCTTGGTGCTTCATTTGCTTATGTGTCATCCGTGTCTAATATATACCTAATTTAATGTTTTCCTTTTACTATATCTTGCCTAATTTAATATTCTTCTATTATTATATTTAACCTAACTTTATAGCTTTCTTTTATTATATTTTGTCTAATTCAGTAAAATTTTTTTATAATATAAAAATATAAATAAGTCATATATAAATAGTAGAAAAAAATCTTGATTAATTATTTTAATTAAAAGATAAATTACATATGAAATAATGTTAAAAAACTAATTTATGAATATAATTAATACATTGTATTTATAATAAAAGTTGCAATAATGTAATTTTGAAATTCTAAATATTATGTATAGATAAATTATAATATATTTTCAATAATTGGAGGATGTAGCTAAATATTAGTAATGAACTCAATCTAAATATAAGAAAATAAAATTATATAATAATTAATTAATATTTATTAGATAATGGCACAATGAGAGAAGGCTTGAGAGTAACACTTTTTGAATTTTTCAAAGTATGTAACTATAATTACTAAAAAAAACTAATTTAAACATAAAAATATAAAATGAATTAATAATAAATAATTAATATAAATTAGAGAAGGATTGAAAATGTGACATCTTTTGAATTTTTATAAGTATGAAAATATAATTGTTAATGAATTTAATTTGAACATTAAAATATAATACTAATCAGTAATTATAATAATTAGTAAATTGAACAGGGCACGGGTTAGATACACATCCTTTCAATTTTTTTATTTTAAATTTAAAATTTTATAATTTTCACAAATATTTTTTATATTTAGTTTTTTATAAATCCCTTAAAATACACGGGTATTAAACTAGTATATATATATATATAGAGAGAGAGAGAGAGGCTTGATTAATTAAAGATCATTCACTCGTGATTCCCAAAATAGAAAGTGTGCTACCCTTAGGGCTGTAAACGAGTCGAGTCGAGTCGAGTTTAGAGGATTTAAGCTTGCTCGTTTATTAACGAGCTCGAGTTCGAGCTTTTTTTAACGAACATATCGATGGCTCGCGAGCTTTTTCGAGTTTAATCGAGCCTAAACGAGTTCAAAAGATATTAATTATTAATTAAATTATCTTTACTTTATTACAAAAATAAAATAAAATATTTTTTAAAGTATATAATACACCTACTAAGATACGTAAATAAGTAAATTTATATATATATTTCTATATTTTTCATATGAACAAGTATAAAAATTATAATTAAAATTAAATTATTAGTTTAATTTATACGAGTTTAATAACAAACTCGCTCTAGAATTCACCAACGAACCCGCTCACGAGCTAACGAGGCGAATACCATGAATCTAGAGTTTGCTCGTTTATTAAACGAGCTCGAGCAAACTTTTATCAAGTCGGGTAGCGAATAGCTCACGACCTGTTTGGCTTATTTACACCCCTAGCTACCCTGGATCGTAACTTGACCAAACCCGGTACTTGAATTCGAAGTGATTTGGATCGGGCCACCTCCCAAAGGGTGGCGTCCGGCCCGCTTGGGTAGAAATGGAGTTTTGATACCTTTTCCTTTTGTAGTGAAAAGGTAGTTTTTGGTAGCATTCTTAGCTGCTCAAACACTGAAAAAATATTTAGAATTGTGCAAAGTTTCTCCATTTGCCTTGTATAAGAAGATGGTAAGATAATTTGCTGTGTAATATCGATTTATAATTGATGGCCTGCACCGCGCAGCCTGTGTGGAGAACACGTATGATAAAATGGTGTCAAATTGTTCCATTTATTTGACTGTATTTAATTTCACGTCGTTGTAATCATTCTTTTAATTTAATATATTTCATTCTGCATTATGAATTGCAAGTTGTGTAAAGTATACTAAAATATTTAATTAAGCACATTAGACGTTAATTGTATATATAATCACGTGTATCAGTTGGGAAAGAATGGTAAAATGCATTGTTCTGAAAACCGGACCGGTCATCGAACCGGTAAAACTACAGGTTCAGTGGTTCACAGGTCCAATCGTGGTCGGATCGGTTTTATATATATATATATATATATATATATATATATATATATATATATATATATATATATTAAATATGTTATAAATAAATAGAATAAATTAGATTAATAAAATATATGATTATAAAATATTTTAAAATTTAATTCAAAGAGTCCATATGAATAAATATGAATTCATCGACCACAATACAACATAGAAAAATGTAGTTGAATTAAATATAATGAAGAAAAATCAAATCAAATAGTTCAATTCTAATATCATCACTCCAAGTCCAACAACTTCCAAATGAAATAAAATTAGCCATCATAATTTGTATTTATTTGTACTCCAAATAAAAAAAATAAGACCCTGTCAAATTTTATTTAATATAAAAATTAGAAAGCAAAAAAAAAAAAAAAAAAAGAAAAAATCAAGAAAAACCGCTTGAACCTTTCACAAGTTCACCGATTCAACCGATTTTTGACCGATTTGACCGATTTTTGACCCCAGCGGTTTTCACATGAAAACCGGACCGGTGTAGTGACCGGTTCCCGGTTGAACCGGTCGAACCGGCCGGTCTGGTCCGGTCCGGTCCGGTCCGGTTTCAAGAACTATGGTAAAATGTACTCCTTGCCAAAAGAATAAGTTTACGGATATTCAAACGGTTTAAAGAAATACTGGTTAATATAGTTAAAATATTACTAGTTCAAATATTTTCAGACTACCCGCATTTACGCGGGCATATATAAAATATTACATAAAAATGTAAAATTTATCAAAAAAAACTTATTAAATTGAAAAGTGAATTATTAACAAAAAAAAAAGGTTATTCACTTTAAATTATGCAAAACTTCAACATTAACTGTATTATTTAAAATAATATTATTTTCGTCGCAATAAATAATCACTTACGACCTTCATGTGTATTACTAAACAAAAAAGCCTAAACAATCACAATAATGATAAACATAAAAAATCTTTTAAAATTAGCAATTCGACTATTGGTCTTGTCAAATAAGACAATCTTAAAAAAAATGCATGAACCATATTCGCAACCATTAATATTAAAAACCAAAACAATAATAATTCATCATAAGAAATAAATGGAAAATATTGGTCTCGTATTTTTTGTATTATAAAAAATAAACTGAATGCACAATTAGGTTTGTCGTGCTAAAAAAACTGAATCTAAAATTAATATCAGAAATTGGAGAAAAACATGTAATGTTCATAAATTAAAAATCGAACCCACAATATATACTAAATATGATGGCACAAAAACATAATACAGATGATAAATCGTTGGTCTCCAAATTGAGGGATTTTCTTCAATCAAATGACTGCCCCTGCAAAAAAGATGAAAGGGTTAAGAGATTAATAAAAATAAATCGGAAAAGAAAAATGGACTCCATAGCCAATATATGTCAAAAACACATCAGTGTAAAGTTTGCAAAAATTAGTGTATAATGGAGAAAAGGAAAGTTTAAGAATGAAAGTGCGCAGGCGAAACCGTGACAAAGATCAAATAAAAAACAACACATATATAAACTTTAGAATGTGTTTAGTATGACAAAATAAAAATAATAGTTTTTTGAATCTGATAAGTAATACAAGGCAAATACTTGAGTGAGACCGGTCTCATAATATGAGACCACTTTTTACCATATTCATCTGGCTCAACCCACTCACTACCAAACCCGCCCGCCTGCCCACTAACCCTATGGAACTAAAAAAATAAAAATTGGTTCATTTCAATCCATTCTCCTCCGCTCTTTCTCTCTGACCACCATTCCTCGCCACATACCATCGTAGATTAGAGGTTAGAAACATGAATTCGCCTCACAACTTTTGTAAAAATTATTGTTTTTAATTTGATTGGGGCTTGGACGCTTCTTTTGGATTCTCATGGRGGCTTCGAGCAGGGTCGGTGGTTTTGGGTGGGCCCGGAGGAACATGGTGGCCAGAGGGCTTTTTTTCACCCCTTTTCCGGTTACTCTCTTCTTCCCTAGCTTTCGAAACAAATGAGAGTTTTTGAGAATTTTCCTAATTTAATCCAATTTTTGATGCCAATTAGAAACCTAAAATTCATGTCTAATCAATTCACTCAGGGAAATTCCAAAGTTTTTGATGCCAATTAGAAATTCAATCAAAGTGGCGAGAAAGTGGCAAGGAACGACGATGCGAGTTTTGGGCAGAACGACTTTTTGGGTGTTGGGGTTTGTTGGGTTATCGAGCAAAGTTACATTGTCGACGATCTGAGGAAGATGAGCGGTGGCGGCCGAGTTTTGATGTCCGCAATATAAGTCTTTGCCCCAAAAATGATTTTCGTTCTCCGAGGTTGGATTTATGTTTGCTGAACGCAAGCTTTGCCTTGTATTGGGTATGGATCACTCTCCTAAATTCAGCTAAGGCATGTGTGTATATTTGCCCTTTTTTGATTAATTATAGTAATAAATAGAAAAATAAATTTTTTCAACAACTTGTTGCTGTATTTTCAGTTTGTCGAAGTCGATCCACTGCATGATGAGATGCTGAGAAAGAAAGAAGAACATGATCGTGAAAAGCCCCAGAGGCATCTGTTTTGATTTCCTCATATGGCAATGTGGACCAAATTGCGGCCTGGGATATGGAATTTCTTGGAGAAGGTGAACGCATTGTGGATTGCGCTGACTATTTGGAATAAAACCCATTAATAATTTTCTTTGCGTCCTGAAGCTTTTTTTTTTCTTAGGCAAGTAAACTCTTTGAGATGCGTCTATACACCATGGGAAACAAGTATTATGCCACCGAGATGGCAGAATTGCTTTATCCTGAAGGGGAACTATTTCGGGACGTGTTATCTCGCGAGGTTTTTGTCATTCACCAAATCTTTCGCTATCGGCTGACTTCTATCGGAGTCGGGGAAGAGAGAAATGGCTGGCAGATCTTGGGGTTGGATGGTGCAGGAACTAGGAATGAAAGAGTTTCACAGGCGTTATCACGAGGAAATGGGGATCACGTTCGCATCCCTTTACCCGGGCTGCATTGCCATGACCGGGCTTTTCAGGGAGCACATCCCCTTGTTCAGGCTCCTTTTCCCGCCATTCCAGAAGTTTATCCGTAAGGGGTTCGTATCTGAGGAAGAAGCCGGAAAAAGACATGCTCAGGTTGTGAGCGATCCAAGCTTGACAAAGTCAGGTGTTTACTGGAGCTGGAACAAGGAGTCAGCTTCATTTGTGAACCAGTTGTCTGAAGAAGCATGTGATGCTGATAGAGCAAGGAATGTGTGGGAAATTAGTGAAAAACTTGTTGGTTTGAGGGACTAATTTAAGCTTTGTCACAGTTTTGGATTGAGGAACTGTGTAGACTGTAGCTTATTGATAATCAAGATTTAGTTTATAATTCTTGGTTAGGATCGAGGAACTGGTTAGGATCGAGGAACTGGGTAGATTGTAGCTTCATTGATAATCAAGATTTAGTTTATAATTCTTGGTTAGGATCGTAATAAAATGACTTGATCCTTTTTTTTTCTTTTTTTTTAATGTTCTTCGAATTTTTTTTATAGGTGTAACCTGAATTGAAGTAAACATTATGCAATTTTTCCTATTTAGTCGATTTTTTTTTTATGTCATGATCGAAATATTACAAAGTGTTGTTAAAGTATCATAAAAGATTGCTAATGTATCACAAAACATTGTTAAATATGACAAGTTTTTTATACCTATTTTTAATTAAAGTGTAGTCAAATAATATTTTTAACTCAAATTGTTTAAATATCACAAATCATTGTTAAAATATCACAAGTTTTTTTTATACATAATTTTACAATAAAGCATATTTAACTAATATTTTTAACTCAAGTTATTTGAGTATCACAAAACATTGTTAAAGTATCACAAAAGATTGTTAAAATATCACAAGTTTTTATACCTATTTTTTATTAAAGTATAATTAAGTAATATTTTTAACTCAAGTTGTTTAAGTATCACAAATATTGTTAAAGTATTACAAGTTTTTATACATATTCTTACAATAAAATATAGGTAAGTAACATTTTTAACTCAAATTATTTGAGTATCACAAAACATTGTTAAAGTATCACAAAAGATTATTAAAATACCACAAGTGTTTTATACCTATTTTTAATTAAAGTATAGTTAAGTAATGTTTTTAACTCAAGTTGTTCAAGTATCACAAAACATTGTTAAAGTATTACAAAAGATTTTTAAAGTATCACAAGTTTTTTATACATATTTTTACAATAAAATATAGTTAAGTAACATTTTTAACTCAAGTTATTTGAGTATCATAAAACATTGTTAAAGTATTACAAAAGATTTTTAAAGTATCACAAGTTTTTTATACATATTTTTACAATAAAATATAGTTAAATAACATTTTTAACTCAAGTTATTTGAGTATCATAAAACATTGTTAAAGTATCACAAAACATTTTTAAAGTATCACAAAAGATTGTTAAAACATCACAAGTTTTTTATACCTGTTTTTTATTAAAGTATAGTTAAGTAATATTTTTAACTCAAATTGTTTAAGTATCACAAAACATTATTGAAGCGTTACAAGTTTTTTATACATATTCTTACAATAAAACATAGTTAAGTAATATTTTTAACTCATATTATTTGAGTATCACAGAGCATTTTTAAAGTATCACAAAATATTGTTAAAGTATCACAAAATATTATTAAAATACCACAAGTTTTTTATACCTATTTTTAATTAAAGTATAGTTAAGTAATGTTTTTAACTCAAGTTATTCAAGTATCACAAAATATTGTTAAAGTATTACAAAAGATTGTTAAAGTATCACAAGTTTTTTATACATATTTTTACAATAAAACATAGTTAAGTAACATTTTTAACTCAAGTTATTTGAGTATCACAAAACATTGTTAAAATATCACAAAAGATTGTTAAAATATCATAAGTTTTTTATTATTTCACAAAATATTCGTTGTTCATCATATTTCAATTCTGGACTGCATAATTGTTCTTCTTATTATTTTGCATCAATCTGCAAATTTTCATATTTTTTCGATTTTTTTTACTATTTTTCCGGCCAATTTGAAAATCTGAAGAAATTCACCAAATATTCCAGAAAAATTAAAAAAATTCACCAAATATCCGTTGTTTATCGTATTGTAATTTCGGGCTATGATATTATTCTTCTTATTATTGCGCATCAACCTGCAATTTTTTAAAATCTTCCGATTTTTTTTACTATTTTTCCGGCCGCCGATTTAAAAAATTAAAAAAATTTAACCAAATATCCCAGAAAAATTGAAAAAACTCACCAAATATCCGTTGTTCATAGTATTACAATTTTGGGTTATACAATTATTCCTCTTATTGTTGCGCATCAACCTGTAAATTTTTAGATTTTTTCTTTTTCTTTAACTATTTTTCCGGCTAGTTTGAAAAATTGAAAAAATTCAACAAATATTTAAAAAAAAATTGAAAAAGTCACCAAATATCCGTTGTTTATCGTATTACAATTATGGGCTGTACAATTATTTGTCTTATTATTGCGCATCAACCTGCAAATTTTTAAAATTTTTCGATTTTTTTTACTATTTTTCCGGCTAGTTTGAAAAATTGAAAAAATTCACTAAATGTTCCAGAAAATTTGAAAAATTTCACCAAATATTCGTTGTTCATCGTATTGCTATTTTAGGATGTACAATTGTTCGTCTTATTGTTGGGCATCAACCTGCAAATTTTCAGATTTTTTCGATTTTTTTTACTATTTTTCCGGCTAGTTTGAAAAATTGAAAAATTCACCAAATATTCGTTGTTCATCGTTTTGCAATTCTGGTCTGTAAGATTATTCGTCTTATTGTTGCGCATCAACCTGCAAATTTTTATATTTTTCCAATTTTTTTTACTATTTTTCGGGCTAGTTTGAAAAATTGAAAAAATTAACCAAATATTCGTTGTTTATCGTATTGCTATTCTGAGATGTATGATTGTTCTTCTTATTGTTGAGCATCAACCTGCAAATTTTCAAATTTTATTTACTATTTTCCGGCTAGTTTGAAAATTTGAAAAATTTACCAAATATTCGTTGTTCATCATATTGTAATTTTGGGCTGTACGATTGTTCGTCTTATTGTTGCGCACCAACCTGCAAATCTTCAGGTTTTTTCGAATTTTTTTTACTATTTTTGGCTAGTTTGAAAATTGAAAAAATTCACCGAATATTCGTTGTTCATCGTTTTGCAATTTTGGACTGTACGATTGTTCGTCTTATTGTTGCGCATCAACCTGCAAATTTTCAAATTTTTCTGATTATGTTTACTATTTTTTGGACAAACTTGAAAAATTGAAGGGGGTTGAGTACAATTTTGGGTTATTGGGTTTGGGTTTGGGTATGAATCACCTTACAAAATGGTAAAATGTGATCTCATTTTATGAGACTTGTCTCACCCAAGACCTACTCGTAATACAAATATAATAAAGTGACATAAAATAATGACACTACAACAATAAAAATTGGACCATACCGCCACATAACACACATATATCATGTATACTCGTGTGTTACGCGGGCATATCGAATAAATGCATAAAAATATAAAATTTGTCAAAAAAAATTATTAACTTTAGGAAGTGAATTATTAATACAACAAAAAATATATAGTTCACTTTAAATTTTGAAAACATCCTCGTAAGTTACATTAATTGTCTCATTCATAGTGACAATCGTCGCAGCATAGATTTTTAATATTTGTACAGATATAATGGATGTCCAATGAGAAAAGACATTTAAACAACCTCGCATGGACGGACACATACACACGTGTGTGTGTATATATATATATATATATATATATATATATATATATATTATGTGTTAGTAATTTTTAATCTCATCAATATTTGATAGAAATTATATTTAACATTGATAAACAAATGCGCGCGCGGCACAGTGAGAGTACCCCATCTCCACCATTTAGCTATTCGCCTAAATATTCATATCATAATATCTACTCCCAACATAACACACGATATGTATCACTTAACGGAGTAAAAGAAACAGTTTTATATTAAATCCCCCCTATTTTACTAATTCAACACACAACTTGAAATATATGCCTTCGTGGCTCCCTAAATTTTTTTTCTTTTTGTTTGTGTCACGCGTGAATGTTATTTTTTTATTTTTTTTTTCCTCCCCGTTTTCTTCGCTCCATCGCCAACCCTCCCCTCCGTTTTCTTCGTCTGTCTCACCAACCCTCCCCTCCCCTCCCCAATTTCCTAAGTCTCCCAAAAAAATTTCAATTCAAAATTGTTTTTCATTTACTTCATCCTGATGATATTTTGTAAACCCCAATTCTTCGCATGTTCTTTATTTTTCCGTTGCTTATGGATCGAGCCCTAAAACTTTCATCCTATTTAGTTTTTAATTGAAATCAGGGAATTGAATATTGTCGGGTTGTTTTCGGATCACAATTTCTTCAAATTATTGCAGATTTTGTTGAAGCGAATTCTTGTTTCTTAAAAGGTACCCCTTTTCTTCCCGATTTTGTTGCTGGTTTTTGTTATCTAGATTGTTAATTATCTGATGCATTTGTTTATTTTAATCGGTCAAATATACTATTCATTCGGTATTTTTTTGGTTGCATGTATTGATTTCATTGTGTAATTAAGAATATCTTTGAAAAGGGTTTTGTTCACTGTTTGTAAGAAAAAACTGCTATTCATTCGATATTTTGTTCTTCATTTTGTGGCATTTGTTATCTGCATTTTCTTTCTTATCTGTTAGACGATTTAATTGATTCAGTCGAACCAGTAAACATATCAGTTAATTACAATCTAAATAGGAGTCCATTTTATTCAGTATTGCAGGGAATTTGTCACATTAGAGGTGATTTTAATTTATTTCTTGAAGTTTTGAAATCAAAATTCGGATTAGTAATAAAAATCTGCCGAATTTTGAATGGTTGACGTGGCAATAGAGTCGGGAGCTATGCTGGAGACGATGATGAATATGCTGTCAACGTCTGATCACTCTTCAGTCGTCGCAATAACCTTGTTCGTCGCGCTGCTTTGTGCGTGTATTGTGATCGGACATCTGTTGGAGGAAAACCGTTGGATGGACAGATCTATCACTGCCCTCATAATTGTGAGTATATTGAGTTTCGGTGATTTTTTTTTCCAGCGATAAAAAAAGAAAGCAAGCTCTTCAGGTTTGGAAAATCTCGATTTTTTGCTAAGAATGTGGGAAGAAAAAGTAGAAGAGAAGATGGCACTCAGAGGTGTATGAACTGGAGAACCTAATTGTTGGTATCTTCGATCTGAGTGGTCGTAGCAGAGGCAAAGGGATCAGGTTTTGCATTTCTTTTCTCTATTTTTTTCAATTTTTATATTCTTTTATATTTGTTTAAAGATAATGTTGGTGTCTGGGTTTTGTGTAGTTCCTAAAAAATAAGTTGTAGCTATTTCTTGTAATGTTTGTAATTGAATCAAGAGGGCACGAGATTTACAAAGGCACCACACAATTCTCAACATTGTTTAGGGTTACTGATGCATTTGTTATTTTAATCAAAAAAATCTGCTATCCATTCGATATTTTTTTGGTTGCATGTATTGATTTCATTAGGCAATTAAGAATATCCTTAAAAATGGTTTTATTCAGTTTTTGTGAGAAGATCATTAAAAGGTACCATAACTCTTTTGTCCGATTTTTTTTTTTAGTTTTGTTTTCTGGATTCTTATTATCTAACACAAATTGTTTATTTTGAGTTTTTTTTTTACGATTTTGAAAAGGCTACTCCTTATCTATTTAATGATTTTTTTTTTGTTGTTGTTTTAAATTGAAAAAGTCGTATAGATTTCATATCCTTCCACAAAGTCTTGCTAAAGTGTAGATTGCCTCAGATCCACGTGTTTTTCTATTTCTGTCGGCTATTAAAATGTCGTCAGTTATTTAGCTCCGTTTGATTTTTTTTCTTTTTTTTTTGTATTACTGTAAATTAAAACACATGTTGTTTGTGTTTTATTTTTATATATACATCGCCTTCACATCTTTTACAGATACATAGTCGTGCCTTTACTCTGTATTTTCGGCTATTGTAAAACATGATTTCCTTCTTCAGAAAGTCGTTTGATACCTTTTGTAAAGTCCGATTACACTTAAATGAATMATATGGCTAATTTACAAACACAAACTGAGACTTAGCCTAATTACGAAAAAAAATTGTTATCATTCACTTGACAATTGTTTCTAATCAACAAATTGCACCCTCCAGTGAAGTTATATAATTCTGGTAAGTAATAGAAACCTCAAGAGTGTACCTTGTGATTTTGCAAGATAAATGTTTTTTTTTTTGTAATTAGGCTAAACTTCAGGGGTTGGTTTTTTAATTATTCCTAAATTATTTTACAAGTTGTGGTCGCTCTTCCTAGCGACTATTTCTGTATTATTTCCTGTTTAATGATTCTTAATGTGATGCTTGCTCATATTCAGGCAGAGATTGCTAGGCAAGAAGCGAGGCTAAAAATCGAACGAGAAAATCTCGAAAAAGAGAAAAGCGTGTTGATGGGGACRGCATCGAGTCAAGATAATCAAGATGGAGCTCTTGAAATAACTGTTAGTGGCGAAAAATATCGCTGCCTCAAGTTTGCAAAGGCGAAGAAATGAGACGAATARGATTTGAGATGCATGCCAACTGTTTGGCATTGTAGGAAAACAAGAAAAGGGATTCATTTTTATTTATTAATTTCATTTTCCGTAGCTTTCCATGTTTTGGAACTTTGGTGTTGGTGAAAAATTTCGAAATAGGCATTGGTGTATATATATGAACTGTATCCTTTTCTTGGTTGTGTTTGAAACTTTAAGGGKAAGGACTCATTGTTCTGTAGCTAAGTGTGAATATTTTAGGTTTAGTGATTTTCAATTTTCAACTCTATACTGAGATGTGAGTGGCTATGATGCTATTTTTATTTTAGTTTCAAATGGGCCAAACCTACGGAGTATAGCTTCATTAAGAGATTAATATATGAGGGCATGGTTAAAAGCAATTCATGCCATAATAGCAAATGTCAATTTTGTTAAACAATTATATATATGTGCGTGTATTGTTTTCTATATATATACCCGTGTTACTTACGGGTATTGCGCTAGTAACTAAAGAAACCAATCCCTTAAAACTCCACATAAACTAAATTTGCAATCACCCAATAAAACAATAATGCAACTCATTAATAATAATAATAATAATAATAATAATAATAATAATAATAATAATAATAATAATAATAGTCTAAATAAAATTAAATAACATTAAAAATAATAATTTGATGCTTTCTTTGATGCAAGAGAGAAGATTCCATCATTTGTTTTTGTTTTTTTTTTAAACAATTCTAATGAAATGTGTGCTTATTGGTCTCAAAAAAAAATCAAAAAGTAGATTTGTAAGTTTCTAGATTTATAATAATCACAAATTTAATGTACCATTCTATTTCTTTATTAAAAATATATTTGTGTTTATGTTACAACATAGCACTTTTAAGTTTTGTGTTGGAGTATTTTTATAATTTTGGTGATTAAATATTAATGATAAATGAATGGTATTATTAACAAATGTATTTTACATGATTTGAACAAAGTTCATTTTATATTAATCATGAAAGAGAGATCATATATTTCAAAAAGTATCCTAATGGTGATTGTATATATAAATATGGATGATAAATAAATAATTATAAATATTATCATTAATGGTAATGGTATTATATTTTTAAACATCGATATTGTGTGTGGATTCAATAGATTCGTGAAGTAAATGTCAAGGGGTTTGTAATTTTCAAAAATAGGTGAGCTTTTTTGTAATTAAACAAAAACTTCTTTGATAGTTTTTGTTTCCCTTGTCATTTATTTTGTGATACCTTAATATTTATTTATGATTAACTTGTTTTGTTATTACTTTACAATTTTCAAGGATAATTACACAAGGTACCCTAAAATTTAGTCTAATAACAAAAAATCTTTTACAATTACGAATAAATGACCCCTCGTATACTCTTTTTAGGATGTACTTTTTTAATATTAAATTAATGTAAATGAGTTATTTGTGATTTTAAAGATAAATGAACTTTTTTATAACTAAACTTAACCTCTAAGGTAGTTTTTGTAGTTTTTTTTTTTTTTTTTTTCTATAACTTATGCACATGCAGAGTTTTATTCAATTGCTGCATTTTATAGCATTAGCTTGACATAGAAATTCAATGTCTACTGGAATGAACATTTAAATTTGAGGGCATTTGGTCTTTTGCAGTTGCTATCCAATCTTATCAACATTTTCAAACATAACTTGAAGTCACGCTAAGAATATATGATAAATTTAATATATATAGTTTCCCAAATAAAAAATAACAACACTAAAATAACTATACAGTACAATTCTCACTATTTATCATATCCCATCAAAGATCTCAAACATGCCCTTAGAGGATAAAGACCGAGGACCTACAAATTTCATAAAAAGGAAAAAAAAAGTTATAACTTGCATAATTATAAAAACTGAAGATAAACAAAAACTATAACTCAAAGAATAAAAAAGAAATCAATTATAAAACTTTGAATCCAAAGACCTGACAAAAAAGAAAATAAAAGAAGAGGCCGCTCATCTCAAACCCACTTTGAGTTCATCAAAAGTTATGGTCTAGCGATTTTCTTCATCGATTATTATGAATAACTCTTTTAGGCTGTCGGTTTTCTCTTTAGATAATCACTCAACAATAACCTACAAAATAGCTTTCTAAGTGAGAAATAAGATAAAATCCAAAAGGAAAAGTGAATATATTTAGGTTTGTTATTTTCTTAATATAATATAACCGTTAGTAGCACGCATCATTCTAATTTGCAAACTTGTTTCTAACAATTAATTAAAAGCTCTACAGATGAATATCCAAAAAAATTAACAAATTCTATAATCATGAATATCACAAAGGGGAAAAAATTCTTTGCCACTTGTACTTGTAGCGTTTTTATGGTTTGCAACATAATGTTTTTTTTGTTATTATTAACAACCCAAAGTATGCGGGTTTTGCTCTTTACAACCTTCAGACTATTTTGCATTCAAAAAATGGTTGAATCGAAACACGTAAACCCCATGCCTCATCACCAGTTATTATGTTGGGAAATGTTTTCATGTTTTTAGAATGAGGCATGAGGTTTACGTGCTTCGATTCAACCATTTTTTGAATGAAAAATAGCCTCAAAGGTTGCAAAGAGCAAAACCCGCTTCAACCATTTTTTGAATGAAAAATAGCCTCAAAGGTTGCAAAGAGCAAAACCCGCATACTTTGGGTTGTTAATAACAACAACAAAAAAAAAATCATTAGATTGCAAACCATAAAAACGCTACAAGTACAGGTGGCAAATAGTATTTTTCACTATCACAAATATAGAGGAGATAACTTACTCGTCATCTGACAGTTTGCCACCCTCATGAAAGTAATCACCGGGAAATAAAACAACATCCATATCGCAGGGTAACATATATTACAAAAATACCCTCCGTATTTATAAATCCGTGCGGAACGGAGTAATCTCTAGAGTAAGTGATATTGGAGCAAGAAAAAGAGATGCCAATTAGCAAGACATATCATTAGAAACACACTTTAAAATACTAACTGAATGAAAACTTAGCAAGATTTTTTTAAATTAAACTTGGAACTCCCTAATTATGACACAAAAAATAGACGACAAACTTCAGCTTCGTTTCTCCGAGCACAAACGAAGGCCTAAGCTTCTAGTGACATTATGAATTAATATAAAATAATTTTACATTAATATTATCTAAAAAATATGATGAAGACGACTGTATCAATAGAGAAGAACTGGCACAATAAAAAACTAACTTGTATAATGATGAGATATTTAGTAGCTCTGCGTCTTATTTGAATAGGTACAAATAATTAGTAAAATCTTCATTTTGTCCGAACTGTAAAGCATAAGCATTGGCATTAGTGAATAATAAAAATGGGAAAATATTGTAACCATCCTATACTATACGCGTTTTTTGGGTTTGCATCCTAACGTCTTTTTTGTAATTTAATGCATCCTGTACTTCAGAAAATTTTGAAAGTGCATCCTCCGACCAATCAACTCGTCCAAACTCGTCGAAACTCACCTAATCTCGCGAGTGAGGTTGCATATTTTCAAACCCATATACTTTGTGTGAGTTCCGGTGAATTTATTATTTATTTAATTTATTATTTATTTAAAACTAGTTCCGGCATATTTTATTAAATATGCAAAAATTACCGAATTTATTACTAAATAAATAATAAATTTTATTTATTTAATAAAACTAGTTCCGGTAAACATTAGGATAAAATATGGTTTGCATATTTATTTAATAAATTCGAGTTTTTATTTAATAAAACTAGTTTTTTTTCTAAATTTTGTATAGTACAGGATGCACTTTCAAAATTTTGTATAGAACAGGATGCATTAAATTACAAAAAAAAACGTTAGGATGCAAAACCAAAAAACGCGTATAGTACAGGATGGTTACAATCTTTTCCCCTAATAAAAATTACACCTTAATCTAATGCCCCCAATCCAAAATCCTTCGGAGTTATGGATTTTTTTATTTTCCTATCTCCAATTGCTAGTTCTGAAAAATATTTGGGGTTGATACAAAATAAGGAATTAATAATTAAAAAAAAATTACCCCATAGTTAAGTGTTCTTAATTATGGCTTTTATCATTGGTCCCTTACTTTTGATTTTTTAAGCAAATTCTCCAATTATAACTAACCAAATGACTAAATTGAAGAATCTTTTGCAAATATAATAACAAAGCTAAAACAACTTAAATACAAAATCAATGTTTAAATATAAACTTCAAATTACTGGCATAAAAAAAACCACTCACCTTTCAAGCAATTCATGATTTTTTCTGGCTCACTAAACGATAGATTTCCATGGAGTTCCTCTCTAAGTTCCTGAATAAAGATTAACAATGTAAAGATCCAACCCTCCATCAAAGACAGGGAGCATGGACAACATTTATAGATTATACAAATCAATAAACAAAAAGTCACACAAACATAAATCTAAATAATAAACTACGAAAGGAATCATGAACAACACCCATGAATGGGAAAAATTATACATATGAGTAATTAAAAAAAAAAATATGATGATAATTTATAAACTCCTGTAGAGAATAAATAATTATGCTCCGAAACTTTGTACTCATACCAATGTTGGTGAACTCCTTAATGAGAATATAGTTTTAAAACTACAAATTAGAAAATTATAATATGGTAAAGCATCACTAAGCAACTCTCAGCAAAATCAGAACATGAATCAATTTCCAGAAAAAAAATAAAGAAATAATCTTATTGAATATTTAACTTGATCTCTTTGTTTTTGAGTGAACATAGTCAAACAACCATAAGAATAAATACTTACTGCAACGACGGTGGTTGCGGACAGGTGCGAGCTGTTAGGGTCCAAATCGATAATCATCCGCATTCCAAGCAATTATAGTATATATAATCATATATATACTACGTATATATATATACTATAGTACTACTATATATAATAATATAGTATATAT
>BMAC01000121.1:2025289-2068190 GCA_014905375.1 Phtheirospermum japonicum | reverse complement strand
AACTAGTTCCGGCATATTTTATTAAATATGCAAAAATTACCGAATTTATTACTAAATAAATAATAAATTTTATTTATTTAATAAAACTAGTTCCGGTAAACATTAGGATAAAATATGGTTTGCATATTTATTTAATAAATTCGAGTTTTTATTTAATAAAACTAGTTTTTTTTCTAAATTTTGTATAGTACAGGATGCACTTTCAAAATTTTGTATAGAACAGGATGCATTAAATTACAAAAAAAAACGTTAGGATGCAAACCCAAAAAACGCGTATAGTACAGGATGGTTACAATCTTTTCCCCTAATAAAAATTACAGCTTAATCTAATGCCCCCAATCCAAAATCCTTCGGAGTTATGGATTTTTTTATTTTCTATCTCCAATTGCTAGTTCTGAAATATTTGGGGTTGATACAAAATAAGGAATTAATAATTAAAAAAAATTACCCCATAGTTAAGTGTTCTTAATTAATGGCTTTTATCATTGGTCCTTACTTTTGATTTTTTAAGCAAATTCTCCAATTATAACTAACCAAATGACTAAATTGAAGATGCTTTTGCAAATATAATAACAAAGCTAAACAACTAAATACAAAATCAATGTTTAAATATAAACTTCAAATACTGGCATAAAAAAACCACTCACCTTTCAAGCAATTCATGATTTTTCTGGCTCACTAAACGATAGATTTCCATGGAGTTACCTCTCTAAGTTCTGAATAAAGATTAACAATGTAAAGATCCAACCCTCCATCAAAGACAGGGAGCATGGACAACATTTATAGATTATACAAATCAATAAACAAAAAGTCACACAAACATAAATCTAAATAATAAACTACGAAAGGAATCATGAACAACACCATGAATGGGAAAAATTATACATATGAGTAATTAAAAAAAAAAATATGATGATAATTTATAAACTCCTGTAGAGAATAAATAATTATGCTCCGAAACTTTGTACTCATACCAATGTTGGTGAACTCCTTAATGAGAATATAGTTTTAAAACTACAAATTAGAAAATTATAATATGGTAAAGCATCACTAAGCAACTCTCAGCAAAATCAGAACATGAATCAATTTCCAGAAAAAAAATAAAGAAATAATCTTATTGAATATTTAACTTGATCTCTTTGTTTTTGAGTGAACATAGTCAAACAACCATAAGAATAAATACTTACTGCTAACGACGGTGGTTGCGGACAGGTGCGAGCTGTTAGGGTCCAAATCGATAATCATCCGCATTCCAAGCAATTATAGTATATATAATCATATATATACTATGTATATATATATACTATAGTACTACTATATATAATAATATAGTGTATATATATATATGTCCAATGAACAAATATAAATGAACCAAAATTCCATACTAAAATAATATTCATAGAAAGAAAAAATATATATGTCCAATGAACAAATAAAATGAACCAAAATTCATACTAAATAATATTCATAGAAAGAAAAAAAAACCCAAAACTTCCATACATAAAAAATATTAGTAAGAAGGTAACACAATCAAACAGAAACTTTAAAAAATTAAACCATTGAGATTCAATTAACACTTTTTATATGCTAGCAATAAACATTAGTAAGAACATATATTATTAAAAAAAAACATTTGAATACTTTGAAATAGTATTGATATTCATCTTGATATACAAATCATAAACAAATAATCCATCAGAATATCATTAGGAAAAAAAAGTAATAAAATTCTGGAATATAAAATAATTGCATGCTGGAACCCAACCCATGCTTACAACTATAGGATAAACCTAATCTGAAAGGTTTGGAAATTTTCAAATAAAAAAACTATTTAATCCTTACTGTATTTCTCCAACGTAATCTCAACAAAATGAGCAGTTGTTCCTTCAAGTAGTCTCAACTGTATATCTATATTCCAACAACCTACATTTAAACCAAATACTTTTTCAAAGATTATCAAAATGACTACTAAGAATTTTCAGAATTCTTTCTCCCACCAAACGTTCATGTATTACCATTGAAAAAAGGTTACATAATATCAAATTTTGGAAAATGAATATTCCCATCACAAATCACGATACAACCCAGTGAAGAAAATAATTCATAATTCAATATAATGGTTTGAAAGTTTATATCTACTCAAATCAAGAATATTTAATATGGTTTAAAATTTTATAATTTCAAGTTATATTAGAAACCACGTGATTTGAAACAGAATCATTAAATTTCTAGAAAAATAGAAATTCCAGATAACATCCGAAAAAAATGGATAGTTTATTAAAAATTACTGATTCTTTAATATAGCGTATGGAGATCTTCATAAAAGAAGAAACCAAATGTGAATCTATAGTAATCGAACAAAATCTCTGAATTCCATAGAACATTAATAAAATCAACAAATAATCCAAACACAATACTTATTGAGAAAAAGTATAGGTAATATAAAACAATAAGAAAGAAAAAGAATAATGCATACCTCGAATCGATTGGAAATTTATATCGACGCAAATTACATTATCTCAAAACATCATAACATAAAATAAATGTTTAGCGAGATAATGATAATCCACGCCCCGTTGCTTATTACAGTGTGAAACTTCAGAAACCTGATTTACAACATACACCCTTAAATGAACCACCAAGAAAAGCCCCAAAAAAAAAACTTCTCAACTTAATCAATTTAATTCAATGCTATACACAACATAAAAATCAATTTTGATTTTTTTTAGAAAGAACGAAGAGAGGAGATGAGATATCAGAGAAGCATAGAGGGGAGTTTCAAAAATCAGATATCGAAAAATCAACTATTATAGAAATAATGCTTTCTTGTTATTCGAAAAACCAACAACTGTGGACCTAAATTAAGATATGCAAAAAAATATATATATATATAAATCTAGGTTTCTAGAAAAAAAAAAAACTACACCTGAACCAATAAACTGCTTGCAAATTAACAAAATTATAATCACCGCGAAAAGGACTAAACAATATAAGTTTTAACCTCTCAAATTTGAGATAGACCTGTCATCCATTAAACATGAAAAACATTAATAAACATCAATATTAGATATTATGTATTACATCTTTGTAAAACTGTGAGCAATCACTATTTTTATATTAACATTAGCTAAGAAATTATCCACAAACTCATTATTTCCATTATAATTGTTGAAGCTGCCTAAACACCGTGTGAATTCAACTGCTTACGCATGACAAATTCTCTTAAAATTGTCATCACCCAATAATAAAATATAAAAAAGTTGTTTAACTGTTCTTGATGGCTTAAGTCGTCCAGAATTAATAAGTTGATTCTAGCATTCAATTAGTCCATTGGGAAATACATTTTTGAGCATAAATTCTTGAAGTGGATCTTTTATTTCATCCTTCGTCCATACAACAATAACCAAGCCCAACAAAATTGAAATAAAATGGACAAATTATTTAAAAAAATCAGCACAACAAACCATAGATCTAAGGATTAAAGGAATTAGAAAAAGTAATTAATGTAGTTCAAAAAATTCTTACCGGAATTGGTCATTCGTCTTTCAAGATAATCGTGAAAAATGTCGGAACCATACGGGAAAACATTTCCAACCTGCATATTTTGTATATCCGCGAGAGAGAGTACAGTCAAATGAATTCTGAAAGAAAAAAAAAACTATTTAAGGAGAATATTGAATCTACAAAATTTTATCAAGATAATAGATCAAATAAAGTATACATCAGATAATTTTAACGAAAATAACGAAAGAAAAATAATAACAGAACAGATCTAGATAGATCTGAACCCAAAATCAAATTATCCAGTATAAAAACTAAATGAATTGGATGAATATATATCAGAAAAGATGATCCATTATTTATTAAAAATTTAACAATTCAATAATCCCAATAAAAAATAAACATCGATTGGGAAAACAAATAAACAATATAAATTTTGAGAAACTTAATATATTGAGTTTGTCAGATGACACAATCTCGAGCGAATGTTCTTTAAAAAGAATTGGTTGAATCTCTATTTTTCCCGACTAAATCTTGAATTCGTGGAATTGTTTCTAGACCAGTTCGTTGAATCTCTATTTTACCCCTACTAAATCTTGAATTTGTGGAGTTATTTCTATACCGACCCAGAAAATCAAATCGAAGAAAATTAGATTGGGAATCTTCCGAGATGAGGACTTTTTTCATTTTCGCAGAGAAACGGAGGGAGGAGAAAGGCAGGCAACCGAAACCCTAGAAAAGAAATTAAAATTTAAATGACAAAAAATTATTTTTTGTGTTATAAACATTCAACCACCAACCAATTCACTATTGTGAATAGTGTTTATATTTATTATGTTTATGTTGAATGACTATTTTGCCCTTGATAAAATTATGTAATTACGATTGTACCCTTGGAAGTTTCCCTATAAATAGGGCTTCAGTTATAATGAAATATATACCTGAGAATTTCTCTATATACTTTCTCTGTTTTCTGTCTAGTTCATAACAATTTATACCTAGAGGAAAAAAATCAAAAAAGGAAGAATTTCAACCTATTTCATAAGAACATGCCACGTCAGATTTTCAA
Organism: Phtheirospermum japonicum; assembly: GCA_014905375.1. Lineage (NCBI taxonomy): Eukaryota > Viridiplantae > Streptophyta > Magnoliopsida > Lamiales > Orobanchaceae > Phtheirospermum > Phtheirospermum japonicum. The sequence continues at coordinate 2,063,620 of BMAC01000121.1, read as the reverse complement.
TGCATAACAAAATGACACATGTCATTTGAAAGATTGTGAAGTTGACACCTAAGCAAGGTGTCAATAGAATTAACAAATAAAGTTGATCATTACATCTGTACTTCTCTGTTTAATTAATTATTTATTTATTGTCTACTAGATTTTTATAAAAACTAATTTAGGTAAGGAGACTAGTTTAATTTTAATATAATTAAGGGGTTTGACACCAAAAGCAAAGAATCATATTGGTTTGACCAATTAGACCAAAAGAAAAGAATCATATTTCATTTAAACCAAATGTTTTTTTATATATTTTCTATATTTAACTCTTATTCATACATTACAAATTTACCCTTCTTCCACGAATTCCTATTTCATGCAAAAACTAACAGCAACAAATTTTTATTTTTTTTATCTATTTCAAATATTCCCCCAAAACTTATTAATATCATTATCATTGAAGATGATCGTTACAATTCCAGAAGATTTCCTACTCAGTTCGAAATTTCATACTAATCTGAGCCTTTTAGAATTTTATACTAATTTAACGGGATTTGATTGAGTTTCTTTCATGATCGTTACAATTCACAATTCCCATAAGATTTCATACAATTTCATACTTTCCTTTTAGAATTTTATACTAATTTGGAAAGGCGAGTTTCTTTCATGATCGTTACAATTCACCATTCCAGAAGATTTCATACAATTTCATACTTTTCTTTTAGAATTTCATACTAATTTGGAAAAACCTTTTAGAATTTTATACTAATTTAACGGGATTTGATTATCGTTACAATTCACAATTCCATAAGATTTCATACAATTTCATACTTTCCTTTTAGAATTTTATACTAATTTGGAAAGACGAGTTTCTTTCATGATCGTTACAATTCACAATTCCCAGAAGATTTCATACAATTACTTTTCTTTTAGAATTTCATACTAATTTAACGGGATTTGATTGAGTTTCTTTTCATGTTACAATTCACAATTCCCAGAAGATTTCATAATCAATACTTTCCTTTTAGAATTTTCATACAGGCCTTTCAGAATTTCATACTAATTTAATGGGATTTGAGTGATTTATTTCATGATCGTTACAATTCACAATTTCCAGAATATTCGCATCCCTCCCAACCAAACTGCGCAACACCATGCCCTTATAATTCTACAAGGGCAATAAAGACAGTGTCCTTTATAATTTATTAAAATAATATTATTAAATTGGCCTAAAGGGGAGAAAAACAAATTGAGGTGACTAAATAATAATGAAAAGTTTCGATTTGACACTAAATGAGGATTTTCCCTATAATTAAATAAAAATATTTATGTAAAATAAATAAATTATTAACAAATCTATCATTTTTAAAAACACCAAACTTACCAACCAAACATGTCTTTTTTCTGACACACACACACACCACACACACACACACACACACACACACACACACACACACACACACATATATATATATATATATATATATATATATATATATATTAAATTAATGAACATATAATACATTGTGAATTATTCAACCAAGTAATTAGTAAGGCAACATTATATATACTTGGCACTAGCCGGATAAAGCTTACTGTTACACTTATTTTTATGTAAGTATGTTGAAAAATTATTAGCTACATTTGTGTGTATATTGTAATATATCTATGAGTGAAAAGAACATGTTCTGTGATAATGTATATTCCTGTTAAAATGAACTTTTATATTCATGTTAAAATTAACTTTTATATTTATATTGATAAGTTTTCATCTTTATTGTTATAAATGTACATTTATATATATGTAACATGCAAAAAAATGTTCATATTCGCTATTATAAAGATGTTTATGTCTGTTATGACAAGTATTTATATTAACTGTGATAAAATTCCATCTCCATTGTGCTAAATATCAATCCTTATTTTCACAAATGTATATCTATCTTAGTCATCTCCTATACGATAAATATTAATTTCAATATGATAAATGTACAATTTTTCATAATATAGATGAACACATAACAAGTGGTACGCTGATAAATGTACATTTCCGTTGTATTGAATGTTCATCTTTGAGTGTACGTTATAACGTACTCCTGAATTGTACTTAATAATGGATGGGTCAGATGAGTTGGGTCCGACAGAGCCTTTTAAAAGCAGTTCCAATCCTATGGTGTACATTTGCCAATTATGATGTACGGGCATTTAATATTCGACCCGATAGGTGTGTCTAACACTCCACAGACGTGACACATGTTCTACTCTTTCCTTTCCATATTGGACATGGCTCGGACACGGGATACATGAGGACGCACTGTTTTAGATATCATAAATATTTATACATGTTTTACAATATTATCTTAAAACGAGAGCTGATAGACCATATTACGCTTATGGGTATTTGACATAGATAGTTGCATGCGTAACGAGAAATCGTGTAATTGTTTGTGAAAGCTTTTATAATTTTTTAAATTATTTTCATTTGAATTGTCAAGATGCGAAACATTAGTAATTGAATTTATAATTCTAAAAAGCTCGAGAGAGAATGTTAGATGACTTTAATAATCACTTTATAGGGTAAAAATTAAAAATCAACTAACGTTATTTATCATAAATCAAAAAATTATCAATCAAAACCACTATTTGAGAACATTCTCTTCATGTGTTCTCTCATAAGTATTTGAATTGCTTATTTTAGTATTAATCAATTAAATCTTCCATCTTCGTTATTATCTAAAACTAGTCTACTATAATCATGGTGTCCAATAGAGTAATTAATTAGTGTGTGTGGAATACGACATTATTTTTGCCACTACTACATTTGAAAAACGTATACTTGTGGAGGTAAAATAAAAGGTGAACAAATATGCATAGAAATGATATAAACTTAAGGCTTAATGACTAAAGGTGTAATTGTTGCTAATAGAGAGAGGCCAAAATGACTAATTATTTGGAGCGGGAGGTAAATGATAACTCTAAAATAAATACACACGAACACAATATTACAAATCTCATAAAGCTCGATTCATTCTTTTGCCTAAATAGCGCAAAAAACACTGAAGACACAACTATGAGAAGCTTCCCTTTCGCTTGTTTCATTTTTTAATTAGGCCTATAAAATACAAAACAAATGAAGACTCGCCTATTAAGTATAACACAAATAAAAACTCATATTTTCAAACAACACTAAGTCACCCCCACCTGCACATTCAAATAAAATCATGTTTTTCATGTTCAAACAAAATACAAATAAATAAAACAACTTCAACTTTCAGTACTAATTTTGTAGACCCAAGCATCAAAACATTCACAAGTTCTCCACACATAAAAATCCATAACATAATTGACAATGTACTTCAATTAAAAATAAAAATAAAAATAGGACGAACACTCGTGTTCAATGCATACTAATAAAAACCTTATTCAAGAATCACACACACGAAAAGGAAAGAAAGAAAGAAGAAGAAGAAGAAGAGAAGAAGAAGAAGAAGAAGAAATAAAATGTGAGCGAACAATTCGACTATCTCCAATCTTGAGGTTTTGTATATAGCAAAAGATATTGAAGTCTATACATAAATCCGGGAAAAAACAATAAGATAAAAAGAAAAATCATTCCAACAAGAAAACGCAGAATATTTGATGGAAGGATGACACCCTTTCTGCCAAAATAAATAATAATAATAATAATAATAATAATAATAATAATAATAATAATAATAATAATAATAATAATAATAATAATAATAATAATAAAGTGATATATACAGAAAACTGGAAGAAGAATAGAAGATGAAGAAGCCTATAAAAAAACATAGACCCCTTCCAACAATTTGTGTGAGACAATGAATTATTACTTAAGGCAGTAAAAATATTAAATTTTATACTTCCTACTTATAACTTCCCTCTAGAATTGGCTGCTATCGAAACTCCAAGTGAACCTATTGCTCCGAAATGGGCTCTAAGATTTAATATTCTTTCTTGTTGTATAGAATGACATCTTTTTTTGGAACACTGTAACATCCCAGTCCTTCATAGTGAAAGTATAAGTGGAGGTATTCATATTTTAATGGCAATAATATGAGGGACGTTATTTTTTGAAATATTTTAAGGTAATTTAAAGGATAAATAAACAAAGAAATAAACAACTTTATTAAAATAAAGCCAGCTCATATCTCTTCAATGAAAATAAATAAATCTAATATCATTTGACCTTAACAAATACTAGTACTACTACTACTAATAATAATAATAATCATAAATGAAGTTTCATAAATAGTATTCAAATAAATCCAACATTTAATAGTTAATTTTTGCGGAAATAAAATAATAAAATCAAATACGACTATTTGATTGTGTTTGAAATGTAAATAAAATCTCAAGAGCTTAAGTCATGGTTTTACTATCGTCGTCACCACCACGCTTCCGCCCCGATTTCACATGACCCGAAAAATATTATTTAAAAAGGGATGAGCTTTCAATTCACTCAGTAGAGAGTACAGTTCATAATAATTACATTATATCATAATTTAGGACAATCATATCTCTATTGTGTAATGAATTACACCTTTGTGTACAATAAATTGTGATGCACCTCTATCTTTGGGTCATGCGATAACTTTTAAAACTCTCTGGGTAGCATGACTAGGTGTACATAATTTATGACGAGATCTCCACCTCTGGTTTATACAATCATCAACATAAGTTAAAATACTATGAGTTTTAAGATGAACTATAAATAAAAGATTTTAGTTATATCTATCGTGATTATGCAAAAAATATGACTTGACTCTACAATGGTGACCCGTGAAATATATATGCTTAAATGATCGACCAATCCTCAGAATCCTACAATTTCACAACACCACGTCAAAATCCCTAAATAATCACTTTCACATCTCTCACTCACTCTGAAATCTCACATGACACCCACACACTCTACGTCCCACCGCCACCCAAAACGGAGACGACACAGTGAGGTGATGGCAGCAATAGGGGATCCTGGCACTAGACTAAATAACGGCATTTCGGCGGCTGGTTTAGCAGTGCAAGGCTAACGACAGTGGAAGCTCCTGGCATTTTGATCATGAGTGACACAAAGGAGAGGCAGTGATGACGGACTGAGAAGTTTAGATATGGCGGCACCACGATGGAAATTCTAGGGTTGTGATGTGCATGGGATTGGGTTTCTGGTCACATGTTCTGGAATTCAAGGGTTTCTCAGGTCTTGCCTTTCTTCTGAGTTCTCCCGATACTGTGATAACCTTACGATGGCGTTCGCAACTGAAACTTGGCAAGTTGGGTCGATTCGCCAAATTTCTATCTGAGGGTCTTGATCGGTGTTGGTGTGGTTTGAGTTGAACCGGGCTGACTCGTGTTTAATAGCTTAGTGATTATAGAGTTGAGTCTCTGCTTTTGGTGGTGAGTTAGTCGACAGCGCCCTCGGGTGAACCAACGACCACGAATCTATGGCACCGAAGGTAGGTAGTATACTCTGACATTCAGGTCTGGAATTTTAGCTTCAGGGTCGTATTATTGATTCTCTGAGCTTGTCCTGATTGACTCATTATTTCGTGATGGTTGCAGTCTTGGAGACGGTTTGATGTTTCTAAATGGGTTACTCAGAGATTCTGGTTGGCGATTTTTGGGTCTGCATTTCAGTTTATTCACGTGTTCTTTGAACGGTGGTTTGAGACAAACTGCGGCTCCTTAGTTCGGGTTTGTCTCTGATTAAAAAGGTTCATATGGTCACTGGATTGAATCAGACTGATCCTTGACCGACACGAAGAAAACTCATGGCGGTTGATTGTAGATGACATTTGTAATAGTGGTTGGGTTTATCAATCGATGCTCAAGTGACGGTGAATGATGGTTTTGTTTCTGGCATGGCGTCGGGTTAGGACGGTGAGTTTGTGATCATCCGGTGTAGGTGCTGGCTTGATCTGACTCGGCGTTGGCAGATGGTTATTCGGGTGCACATGATGAAATTATGTATTCTGGGATTTTTAGTTGGGGGTGACAATCTGCACAACTGCGTGATGGCGAGCGACTCGGTTTGGCTAACAGTGGTGGCATAGGAAACTTTGGGTTTTAGTTTCAGACTCGTTTAATTGATATATTGATGAGTTTTTGTTTGTATCTTGTGTTTGAGGATAAACAGATGATAATCGAGTTCAAGAAGAGTATTTGTCATGTATTGTGATTCTGCTGGAGAATTAAGCTTGAAGGATGATTTGATGCGACCAAAAAGATTGGTTCACCAAGAAAAGAAAGTACTGACATAAAATTCGTGTGGCGACCTGATAGACCTCCAAAAGACTCCTGACAACCTGATTTACCTACAAAATAAAACTCAAGCCGGACAGCCCCGACGTAGGCTCTCCGATGCTTAAATAAGTCCCTTTTTAATAATGATATACGAGAGCTCAAAGTAGGATTCAATCAACTTAGAGAAAAAAAAATGAGGCTTGTGTCCTCTTTATATAGATAAGAGACGTATTCCCAATTCAGGGATCCCGTCTCCTATTCAAACTGTAATACCATAAATAAATACCGACTTAGAACCAAGACTTCTCCTATATGCTAAGTTACCATAGATATTAGAACTCTCGTTAAGTTACCATAATAACCATGGGCTAATATCCATACCCTGACTTTAGTCCGCCGGGACCCCATACCATATCCCATATCAGCCCACCAGGGCCCAAGATCCTGTTAACCATAAAGCCCAACTCTCAGACCGAGCTGTTATAATACCATTTACCTTATAAGAGCTCGCCACTCTCATACAAGAGCTCACCACTCCTACAAGCAGCTCGCCCTCATTCAGAAGAGATCGCCCTTTCAAAAGGTGAGGTCACCATAAAAACATACATGTATACCGATCTGAATATTTGATGTCGTATCAGCTAGTCCCTCACATTCTACTTGATTGACGTTGAAAATCAAGTGGAATGTAATCATAAGTATTCCCAAAAGTCAATCCCACGTGTCTCTTAGTAAAATCACAAAAACCATCAAAAATCACCACAGCCTTCAGAACATTAAATGAATATTGTCATTGTGTCGTACACATGTCGCATGCTCATTTTCTCGTAATATATTATTCTTGTGGGCTAGAAAATAAAAGGCCCACAATTAACCCTACCAAACCTTTTTCACATATCTTTTCAAATTTGTGCCACTCCCCATACAACTGTCCTTCCATCTTCTTCCTCTATATCTCAAAAAACTAAAAAGAATACATCACCATTCTTGAACGCAAAGACATTCATAAACTCTCTGGCAAGAATATTGAATCACCTCCACTTCATAAATTCAGCTCGACAAATTCATCACTTTACGATACCATGGGTAAGTCCCACTGATTTATCAACTTAATTTACTGTTTAACACTGATTTCTTTCATTTTAATCTCGAATTGCTGCACTCTGAACATATCTCCTCTTTATTATTATTATTTTTGCATTACTGATGTGTGTCAATCTAGCATCCTCCGATCTCAATTCTCAAAAGCCCAATTCCCCTATGATTTATCTCCTATTCGTGACATTTCCTCTGAAATTGAATCCACAGAAATCCCTTTAAATCGAAAAAATAATAGGAAAAATACTACCCAGCCTAGAGTCGGTCTTAGAGATGAACTGGCAGGAGTTCCTCATGGGTCGAGCTAGAAGCTCAAACTAGAGCCCTAACCGAGGAGATCCTTGAAGCCATACCTCTACCCCAATTGCGAGCTCCCTTTTATTCGTCCAACCTAGATTTCTTATTTTTTAGTCCTGTAAGAGTCATTCCCCCGTCTGCTCACACCGACCTACCCATTCTCTCCCGAACTACCCGAATTACTATTGAAAATCCTTTGGTACTTTCTGATCAAAACCTGCTCGCGACTTTCATCGAAAGCCTCTATCTTCCAGACATTGTTCAGTTCGTCCAGCCCGAGGCTGGTAAAAATAACCTAGACAACCCTCTTCTTAACCACATCACAGTCTTTGATGACCATGTAAGGGCAGGAATCAGATTTCCTATGCATCCCTTCATGGTTGTCGTAGCCGGAATATACAAAGTCCCCCAATTCCAAATGGCTCCTAACTTCATTAGGTTTATAACTGGATACATAATACTATGTACATATTATAATGTAGAACTAGACATAGATTTCTTTTTCTTCTCCTACGCAATAAAGAATCAGAATGGTACCTTTTTACATTTCTTCCCTCCAATAGGTGCATTTCCTTATTCGCCCATCATCTAAGGTCCATGATTGGCGATCTAAATTTTTCTTCCTTCCTCTAGAACCCTGGCCATTTTCTACGGAACGTAAGGAGGAAACCCCTCCTCAAGGGCCAGTGCCCATAGAGAAGAAACACCCATCTCTCTATAAAAAATATTTATATTTGATAAAAGAATGGAATAAGTTTTCCTGAAACGTGGTGAAACTTACCGAATCAGAGAGAGTGTATTCCTTTATGGGCCTCAGTCAGCGACCTCTGAGGATAACCAAGATTGAACTCGGTAGGTTTGACACGCTTTAGATCCTTTCCACTTTAAGCTATGTTAAAATGAATAATAAACAACTTTCTTCCTGCAGAACGATTTGTGCTCGCCAGTGGTTCCTCGAACTCAGAAAGTGCAGCAACGGTTCAGCCGGACTTGGCCCCTGCCGTAACCTCCTCGGCCCCCACAATAAACACAGAAGAGGAGGTGGAAATTACTCTCACAGCGAGAGACATGAAGGTGGAGGTCGTCGAGTCGAACGACCACCTTCCTTTACACACTCTGGCAGGCAAGGGTAAGAAGAAATGAGATGCCCGTGGCCGAGCTCAAGCTCGATTCGTATCCCCTCGTCCAAAATGCCGCTGCACTTAGGGAGCATCAAGCTCGAGCTCTTCAATTTTGAACAATGGCCTCCTGAACTGTGATGACACCGACTAATTTCAGCCCTTTCTCCAAAATCAAGTGTTGACCCCAGATAAGAAGCATTTGGTGACCCTCAACGTAGCCGACCAGGTGGCCCAAATTCCACTGTACTTTGCTCGGGTAATTTATCATCCAAAGTCTCATCCTGTTAATCATATGCTTTAGTGTATTTCTAACTTATGAATTATGCTTATTGTTTCTGATGATACAGCTGCAACCCATCAAGTGGCTGCTAACTTCGAGGGAGAGTCGGTAGATAAGTGGAAACAAGCGTGCAGTGAACTAAAAACTCAGGCCAACAAACAAATCAAGCAACTGTCCTTGACCCAAGGGGAATTAGACGAAGCTTGCCGTCAAATAGTGGCCCAAGGGGAAGAGCTGGATGTCTTAAAGTGCCAACCAGAGATGACCAAACCTGAAATTGCTAGGCTCGCGAAACGTCAAGCCGAGATGGAAAGCCTCATGCTGGAGAAGGATAAGGGAAAAGAGAAGGAGGTGCATGCAACATATAAGCAGGGAATCGAGGAAGGAGTCAAGGAAGTTCGCCTAAAATTCTTATGTAGTGAAGTGGGTCAACGGTTCGTCGCAGCTTATAGGACAAGTTTGATTGCGACCTACCGCCACACGATGACCTTTCTGCAGAAGGTGGGAAAAGAGACAAAATTGTACTTAAGGACTACCATTGAGCAAGCTAAGGAACAGATTCAGGCAGCGGGGCTTAATTTCCAACTGGATGAGAAAAAGTTGGAGGCAGAGCTGCCCCCATTCAGTTTCTGGCATGGAGATGTCAATCAAGAGTTAAGAGCTGTCCGGTGGACCCAATGCACGGCTCAAGCAGTGGTGAAAGATAGGCTCAGCGCCGAGCTCAAAGTCCTCCTGGATGAATTTATCCCCCCTTCTACCCCCTGATGTAATTTGCACCTTATAAGTTTTGTAATTCAACTTCTACATCTCAATGTAGCTTTATTTCCTAGCATCAAATAATTTTAGTTCGCCATGAATGAATCGCACCTTATGAAAACATACACCATTTATCATTTTAACACCAATGCCATCAAGCTAATCCATAAAACTTGTAATCTTTATAGGCTGCATCTATATGAGCCATAAAATAAAATTTATGTAAATATCTCAATCATAAAAACATTTACTTAAGCATCGCCTCATTACCATAAAACTTGTTAACCATGAACTTTCCCATAAGGTCAGAACACCATAACACTTACCGACATCATAACACATCTACTTAAGTATCGCCTTATAGCCCTTAACCACTTACCCTTATAAAGTTATACCACCATATTATTTGCTGACGTAATCAGTCAACTCAAAAAACCTTTGCATATCTATACAAGAGTCATCTTAAAATATATCATAAAATTACTACCAACCTATCACAAAGTGGTGAAAAGAGACAACCGCATATCAAACCAAGTAGAACCATATCAAATCATATGTGACCAAGAAATCTACTTAGCCCCCTTGGTTTAAATCAATTAAAGAAAATAAGACAACCAAACCATATCAGACCAAAGAATTCAGCGACCATATAGACATATTCAACAAACATATTCAAATGAACACCTAATCAAATAACCAAAAAATATGTTAATAAAATATATTCACATAGACACATAAGTAAACAAGCAGATAATATGTTAATCAAACATATTCACATAGACACATAATCAAACAAGCAAAGAATATGTTAATCAAACATATTCCTCACAAATTGAATCAAGTGTTTACCTCTTCTCATAACCATACAACCACGTCTCGCCGACCTATAAAAGCGTCAGTCCATAACCATATAAATCATATCCATAAACCATCACTGGCCTAATGAAAGCATTAACCCATAACTATAAAATCGTAGACCATAAACTATTTACGACCTATTGCAAGCGTCAGCCCATAACCATAAAACCATATACCATAAAATATCGTCGACCTAATGGAAGTGTCAGGCCCATAACCATAAAACCATATACCATAAACCATAAACCATTGTAATATCATAAGCATCCTACTTTATTCATCGCTGATCTAAACAAGCATCAACCCATAATTGTAAAAAGTTCGTAGTGAAACCAAAATCCATCACTAACCTAAACAAGCGTCGGTCCATAATTAAAAACGTGTAACCATAATTCATCGCCTAAGGAGCTAGGCATAGTATTTCTTCAGATTGCAAATATTCCAGCTTCTTGGTAATGTCTTTCCCTCTTCATCTTCCAACACATATGCACCCCCTTTTTATACTTTGAGCACCTTAAATAGCCCCACCCAGTTAGGATCCAGCTTCTTTGTAGTATATATTGAATCGACACGCTTCCAAACTAAATCGCCAACCTGAATATGCCTTCTTTTCACTCGCTTATTATATGTTGCCCGAATCCTTTTCTTGTACCTTTCCACGTGCATTGCTGCCTTATCTCTTATTTCCTCAATCGTTTCCAAAGCTCCCCTAGCCAACCGTTCACTTTATTCTTCATTAAAAGCTTCCAGATGATGCAACCCCCCTACTATTTCTATCGGAATGACAGCTTTCATACTATAAACCGAGCTGAAGGGTGATTCACCAATTGTAGTTCGCGGGGTTGTCCGATAGGCCCACAAAACAAAATATAGATCCTCAAGCCAGGGTCCCCCTGCTTTTCCCAGTCGCAACTTAATTCCCTACACAATAATTCTATTAGTAATCTCAACTTGCCCATTAGTCTGGGGATGTGCTACTGAAGCAAATCGTTGTTTCATCCCCATCGTTTTGTACCAATCCTGCATCATGTGCTCATTATATTGTGCACCATTGTCTGAGACTAACACCTGTGGTACGCCATACCTGCGAAGAATACTATTAACAATAAAATCGATTATGGTCTACTCGACTATTGTTTTGCATGTAATTATTCTGTTTTTCCTAGTATTTTTAGTTAGAGTTTTATGTTGGTTTTAGTAGTTTTTATTTCATTTTTTTTGTTGTTGTTGGTTTTCTCATTTTAGTTGTTTTTCGTGATTCTTGTTGATTTTATATTTAATATGGTTTAATGGGTTCAATTAGTTCAAGGATTGGGGAAATTCTTGGGTTTTATGTTTAAAATTCTTAATTTTAAAGGTGGAGAAATTGAGGGTCAAAATACAAGCCAAGCCGCGGCAAGACATGCCAAGATGAGTCAAAAACTAGCTTCAAAATGCCAAAAGACATGCCTGGACGTGCCAGGACTCGCCAAACGAACCTTGGCACAAGTTGGCCCGAGCCAAGGTGCGCCCGCACGCAGCTGCCGAGTCCAGCCCGAAGCCTGCCGAGTCCCGCCCGCATGCCCGCACGCAGCCAGCGCACGCTAACCGACGTTAGAGCATGCCCGCGCGCAGCCAGCGTGCGCCAGCCGACGCCAGCGCATACCAGCGCGCGCGCGCTCGCCTAGCCCTGCCGAGACCTGTCGGCCACGCCCGGCCATGCACACCCAGGCTCGGCCATTACCGATCCACCTTGAGCCAAATCGAGCTAATTCGAGCCAAATCAAGCCCAGGGTTGAGCCAAGTGGCTAGGAAGGTCAACACGGGTCAATCTTGGTCAAACCCGGGAATTTCAAGCCTTTTTGGCTAATTTGGCCCATTTAAACCCAATTAAACTTATTATAAATAGAACCTCACTCTCATTTATAAAAGGATCACTCCCTTCCCAACCCTAACTTGGGTTTGGGGATCAAATTTCAATCAAGCTCTTGGATAATCTTCTCTCTTAGGTTTTAGATTCAATTTCAAACTTTGATGTAATTTTCTTTTCTAAATTAGATTTAATTTCAAGCACCTCCTTGGGTTTGTAAGCCTAAGAAGAATCCAAATACTCCTTTGGATTGTTACTTTTGATGCAATTTACATTCAAGCTTTGTTTCATTTCTTAATTCAAGTAAGTTTTTTTTTAATTTCATGTTTTGAGCTTTATTTCCATACTTTGTTCTTCATCTCCATTTTTTTTTTCTTACTATGATTTTTGCCTTAACACCTTGACTTCATGATAGGTTTTAAGAATTGGATATGAAATCTAAATGAGTGACACATAGATCAAGTCTTAGATCATCTTGATTTTGAGTTGTTCTTGTGCTTTATTTGCAATTTTACTTTCATGCATAGTTTTAGGTTAAATCTTAGATCTACTCTTTGTTGCTTGTTATTTTCCTTAAAGTTTTAAACTTCGACGTTAATTTTCATTACTCTTTCTATCCATGCTTTCAATTTTAGAAATTTTGCATTATTTGAGTTTTTATGCATAGTTGTACCTTGTGCATGCATGCTTGTACTTTGTGAAACAATGCTTGTTTTTACTTGTTTTTATTATTTGCTTGCGTTTTCATATTAAGGCATCCGACGAGGCATTCTACCAACTTGCAATTTCAATATTCCTAGTTTAGTTTAGATAGGTTAATTGCTTAATTTTCATTTTCCTTTTATTTCCAAAGTTTGAAACTCATTGAATTTTTCAATTGAATCGAATTCCGATAATACCAAATCAAGAACCCGTTGATATATTTCAACACCATGAAAACTCTTCTAATAGCTATATTGGTCACAGCCTCGGCCTCCACCCACTTCGTAAAGTAATCCACCACGACCACCAAATGAAGCTTCTTGTAGGGCGTCTTAGGCAATGGCCCCACTATATCGACACCCAATTGCGCAAATGGGTAGGGCGAGCTCATCATCATCATATCTTCTATGGGCACATGAATAATATGTGCGTACATCTGACACTTCCTACAAGTCATAACGAGCTCGCCTAGCTGACACGACACGATAGCACGACATGAACACGACACGATAAGAAACACGATTACAGAGACAAAGACACGATAAGGCACGACACGACACGAAATGACACGAAACACGACACGAAAAGAACGGCATTCTAAATTAAGTTAGATTTACACTTATTATTACATTTATGATCAAATAAGATAGAAAATAAAAAAAAAAACACGATAGTGCGACACGAACACGGCACGATAGCCCGATTTGCCACCCATCCCCTTCATTCCTTGCTGAAAACTCATATATTTGTAATATAGTTATTTGTTTGAGGCTGTCCCAACTTTGTTAGCGAAAATCTTTAAGGAATGGCACATTGAGATCACATGATTTATTATTTAATTATGATTAGTTTTTGTTATTTATTAACTATAGTTTTTGTATACTCACCCACGCAAATCGAAAATAAACCAATGAATTTGAGGGAATCGCTCAATCCATTTTTTATTTTCAAAATGAGAAGAACCTATGAGAGTTGCAGTGTATTTTACATTTTATTCCGTGTAGATTACGATCATGACTGAGAAAAGCTAGTGTATGTGGTCTTATTCCGTGTCTTACATTTTTGTCTTTCATCTTTTCATTCATATCTGAAAATAGTGCATTACTCTATGTGTCGGCTTGTTGTTCGAATCAGTAAGACACTAAACCTTGTTCTTCCATTGATTCTAACTAGCAGTTGGCAGGAATGTAAATCTTTTTTTTAATAACAATATAACCCCGTGGTTAGAGACCAGGTCTGAATATTTTTTTATATAACATTTTTTGAATACCAGTAGTACCTCATAGTTAGAGCCCAGGTCTAAAACTTGAATTTGAATATGTATTTTGCATTTTGCCGTTATTGAAATCTAACTTTGAATTGCTTGCATGAACAGGATATTTCATGGACACCATACAAGGATTTTGATTTGCCTCCCTCATTGTCCGACCAGCTTCAGTATCGGCCCTTCTAAGCCAGTTGTTTTGCAACAACTATGTGGTACATCATTGTCCACATATTGTTTCAAAATAATTTGGTGTACTAGATGATCGACGATTGGTCCCACAAGGATGGAAAAAATCATAAACCAAATTTAAAAAAAAAATAGTGGGAACATGGAGCGAGATTTTGGAAAGAATTATGAAAAAGAACTTCTTTAGAATGCTGGACTACTTGCGGACATACCGCTAATGTCCCCTCCACCTCAGCCCCCGCCCCCAGACCCTAGCACCCAACCCACCCTCACCGCCACCCCCATCCACAACACACTCGACCTCACACCCCACCCCACCGCGGGCACACTACCACCCTCACCCCCCACCCACTCCCCCACCTGACCTGATGATGAGAATATGGTTGGCGATGGTGAGAACATCTTACTTTACCGAGATTCGTGGATCTGGGCTTGGGTTTCGGTTCGAGGGGTTACGGGTTTTGGTTCCTTGGGTTTGTGGGTTAGGTTCTTTATACCTTGACGAACTTGGATTCAGCCGGTTAGTTTCGTGGTAGGCTTTGGTCAAAGGGTTTTGGGATTGTCCCTTGAGAAGAGAGGATATTTGGGTTAATAGGTGTGATATGTAATTTGATGGGATATTGTTATTGCTTAAAAGATTCCACCATTGTTGGGTATGTATGTGCTTGGTGAGGATTGCATGAAAGGGATTTGGATAGAAGGGTTAAAGGGTTTGAAGAAATAATATTTGAAGGGATCCCCAAACATGACTTAGACTGGCTGACGTACGAGTGGAAAGACTGTAACCTTATCATCTCCTTGGCTAACTAGAAATCAAAAGTCCTTTAATCATAGGATTGGTTTTCTATGTTTTAGCGGGTGATTTGTCAATTAGTATGAAAATATCCTTTGTTTAATTGATGTAGTATGGAACTTGATAAAAATAGTATGGAACTTAATAGGTGTAGTATGTGATATATAATATGGTTAGTATGGAATTTTACGAATGTAGTATGTAATTTTATGAATGTACTATGAAATTCGTAGTATGAAATTTTATGAATGTAGTATTAAATTGGAATTGAAATCTTATGAATTGGAATTCCAAAACGTAGTATGAAATTTTGTGAATGTATGTAATTCGTAGTATGAATTGGAATTCCACAACGTAATATGAAATTTTGTGAATGTAGTATGGAATTCGATAGTATGAAATGGAATTTCACAACGTAATATGAAGTTTTATGAATGTAGTATGGAATTCGATAGTATGAAATGGAATTTCACAACGTAGTATGAAATTTTATGAATGTAGTATGGAATTCGATAGAACTTCCACAACGTAGTATGAAATTTTTATGAATGTAGTTTGGAATTCGATTGGAGTCCGGCGATTAACATGTAGTATGAAATTAATATGAATCTTATTCGATTAACATGGTAGTATAAAATTAATATGAATCTTATTTGATTTAAATACGGTAGTATGAAATTAATATGAATCTTATTTGATTTAAATTTGGGGGAGAAATAAAAATTAAAAAATAAAACAGGATTAACATGGTAGTACGAAATTAATATGAATCATATTTGAGTTAAATTTGGGAAAAAATAAAATAAGTTAGTAAGGATAAATTTGTACTATTATATATTAACTTAATTAAATGAGAAATTGAATGAGTAAATGAGAATCAATACTTTTCAATGGATTTTTTGGGAATAAATATTTTCCTATTGGATTAAATGGGAACTGACCCTAAATGTTATTTCATGCTTTGTTGTTTCTGAACGTATATAATCACCCAAAACGTGTACAATTATTTGGTTCGAAATGTATATGTTCACACGATGACATGGTGATTTTTATGGCAGCCTCAGTGGAGGAAAGATTGGCTGATACCCCAAAAAGAAAATGTTGTTTGAACAATGAGATAACGACAACAAATGTCCTCGTAGCACGAATGAGAGGATATGCTAAAGGTATTAATGTTTGTTTAACTTTGCTTGTTCCGAATGTGCAGTAATTTGGGATTCACTTATCAAACTTAAATTTTCATTTGTGATTCTTATGGGAGCCTTAGAAGAAGAAAGAGCAGCGAAGTTAAAGAAAAAGGTAAGACGGACAAGGGTTATTTCTACATCACTTCCCAAATATCCAAGGAGAAACTCAAAAATTGTACAAATGTTTTTCGGCTGGTTTCCCAAGTTTGAACATGTAGTTATGTTTCTTTGTATATTGCTGAAATAGAAGCGGACGAGAGGGCTGGAGAAGATCAGGAGCCCCGTGGAGCTTTCTGTTTGTTACCTGAAAATGGGCAGCAGATAAATGCCTCCTAACCTTCAAAAATAATCTCCCAAAACTGGAAAAAGGGATGCCTGCAACCAACAAATGTCAGATGGGGACCGGAAGGGTTTTCCGACGAACCCCCTCCGATACTTAAGTTAGTATATGGAGAGAATTTGGGAAAATAATTGCTTGATTAGAGAATGACTTATCTTTTGTACTTTTATGATTATCTATTTATAGGTGTACTTTTTTAGGGTTTCCTTAAAATGAGGGCCTTACACCACGTCACCCTTTTGGATTCCTCTTTTGGTTACTCTACCTTAGGCTTAAAGCCTCAAGGTCCTTCATATGACCTCAACCCAAGTCAAAGATCTCGAGTTGTATACACAACACTAGTTTAACCACTGACCTCGAGTTAGAGGCATAGGGTTGAGCTGATCCTGATCTCTTTTATCCCGAAACAATTACTCCCCCCTACTATGGTTGTATTTCCTTAAAATATGACCATAGTAAGTTTTCCTACTATCTATCAATCAAGCCAATGAAATTACCTTCCTGGCTACACTTTTTTTTTTTACCTCGAGCAGTTCGGCCTTTCAAGGCTGAAAATCTTCCAACCTTGACCTCGAGCTGTTTGCCCTAACAATTTTGGCATAAATTTTTTGCCTCGACCTCGAGCTGTCGGCTTAAATAATTTGGCAGAAATTCTTCGCCTCGACCTCGAGCTGTCGGCTTAAATAATTTGGCAGAAATTCTTCGCCTCGACCTCGAGCTGTTGGCCTAAATAATTTGGCAGAAATTCTTCGCCTCGACCTCGAGCTGTTGGCCTAAATAATTTGGCAGAAATTCTTTGCCTCGACCTCGAGCTGTTTGGGTATGATGAGCTCATCCCATCAGCTCTTAAGGCCCAATTAAAGCTATACCTCGAGCTGTTTCGGTCGGAGTGGATATGGCAGATCCCCGTTCAACGAAAATACAACACCAAAAAACGTTCTCAAGGTGCCCAAAACCTCGTTGACCGTATCACCCGCAGGCCTTACGATCTATCTCGCCTTATTCGCCCCTCTTTGCTTTACCATTATGGTCTTAGCCCACTCGAGATCCCCCTCGAAGCAGACATTGGTAATCCATCAAACTCTTACCCTTATACTACTCTTATTTGTCTATATTTTCCTTACCCTTCTTTCGTTTTTGTAGACACGATGTTCAAGAAGTTGCTAGCTAAACCTGGAGAGGCACGAGAAAAGGTCGTGTCGGTGGGTCGGGCTCTTCCGAAGCCAACCTTAGAGCCTCCTGTCGCTACAGGCTCTGAAGAGCCTGCCTCTAGACCGGCGCTCGCTGGGGCAGATCTTCCACCGGCAAAAAGATCCCGGACTGCCCTTTACCAAGGTCCTTCTCCTTCAACCCCAAATCAGTCGTTCTTCACACAAAGTGTTTTGAGGAATGAAGATGTCTTCACCGCGACCCACTATGTGCAAGGTGTTTGTCCCACCACTGATCGAGAGAGGGTGGAGAAATTTTCCGACACAGAGCTTCTTGATGCCTGGAATGTGGCTCTTTCCAAGGCGTATGCTGTGACTTCTAACGTCTCCGCTCGAGCTCGCCTTGGTTTCAATGACCCAAAATTAGCGCACGACCTGCAATCTGCCCGTGACCAAATCGCGGCCTTGACCTCCGAGCTGGAGCAAGTGAAGACTTCTCTGGAACAGAGAGAAGAGGAGGTTCTCTCCCTTAAGGATCAGCTAGTGGTTCAAGAGGGTGAGTCAATGCTGAAGGTTGAGAAGGCGCGGGCTGAGGGTGAAGAGGCGGGCATGGAGGGATATCTTAAGTCAGAAGAAGGCCTATCTGTGATCCAAAGAGTTCGAGATGCTACACGCCATAATTTCGTCAACTCGGAGGATCTTTACCGTGTCCTTATAAAGACTATTCCCTTTTATCTGCACTACTATGTGGGTAAGGTGAAAGAATGGATAGCCTCAGGAGGCTCTGTGGATGCTTTCAACGAGGAAACGGCTCTGGAAGATACCCCCGATTGCCCTCTTTTCCTTCCAAGAGATGAGGATACCCGGCTTAATACTGTCGGAGCCGCAGACTACTTGGAGTATGTTCTTCACCATTTTCCTGGTCCATCTCAGCCTTCCGACCCTGCAACTTCAGCCGCTCCTCCACTGCTCGAAGGCGCCGCTCAAGGACTAGGAGATGCGCAGTTCGGTGAAGATATTGAGGCTAGTCGATTCAGCCGGGAGCTTGAGGAGAATCTGCTTTCTACCGCTGACTACGGGCAGTAGTATCTTGGTGTTGGGTGTATTTATTTTCTGATGTTGCGGTTGTGTTCAACAAGCCCAACATGTGGATGTAACTTTTTAGCGATGTCGTTTTGTAACCCAAATTTTCTTCTGAATGATTGACATCTATTTTGACTTGTGTTTTTTTATTTCGCATTTCTTCATTATTGCCAGCTTCGTATCTGTTTTCCTGACTATTTCACGAGATTGAGATCTTTAATATACACCTTATTTATTCAGCTGAACTCTTGAAAGGCATCTCGACCTCCAACTTCCTTTGGGCGGGTTATGTACTTTTTCGTACAATTTTTCAAACATCTTTTGGGGGGAAAATTTGGCTTTATAGGCACTTATTTCCCCCTCTCCCCTTCCATCTTTTTCACTATCCAAATATGTCTGGATTTTCAGCAAGCCCACCGCCGGATGTTTACGAACTTCAGGAGGAAATAACCAAGCTCCGCCGTCAGCTAGAAAGGAAAGGGCAGCACAAACAATTTTATAAGGATCACTGGAAATATTCAAACAACCATGTTCTTCATCTTCGTGAGGAAGTTTTGGATCTTCGCCAGCAAGTGAATCGTCTATACAATGCGAATGAAGCTTTAGTTAGCAGTGCCAGGGCTGAAACCCACCGTGCTGACATGTACTATCTGAGGTTCTGCGAAACGGAGCATGAGCTCTAAAAATTGAAGAATGCTCAGCGTCGTTCTGATTAATGCCGATTTTTGCTTCTTAGTTTTTATGTTTGTGCTTAAGTCTTGGACTTTTGAGCCCCATGCTTATGTAATAAGTACTAGACCCTAGGTCTAGTTTCAATAAATTTTTATCCTGCTGTATGCCTTTACATTCGCATAGTTGATTTTTACTTTTGAGTGTTTTTCGCATGTTGCTCCATGGCGTTCTCTCCTCTAAGTTTATTCCGAGTATCTACCCGACCTACCACAGTGGGTAAGACTTGACGTTTAATCAAAATTCGAGTATTCCTAACATGATAGATAGGCTTTGAGGTTGATATTCATCAACTGAAATTCGGGTATTCACCCGACCTATCACAGCGGATAGGTTTTGAGATTGGTATTTATCAACCGAAATTCGAGTATTCACCCGACCTATCACGGCGGATAGGTTTTGATATTGAAGTTTATCAACCTAAATTCGAGTATTCACCCGACCTATCCCGGCGGATAGGTTTTGAGATTGAAATTTATCAACCTAAATTCGAGTATTCACCCGACCTATCACGGCGGATAGGTTTTGAGATTGGTATTTATCAATCGAAATTCGAGTATTCACCCGACCTATCACGTTAAGTAGAATTTGTTCCGAGCTTCTGCTCGACGGCTATAAGTTTATAAATATTCAATCGATAAATTATGTCTTTATTTTAGGAATGATTTTCTTCTCACATACAACAAAAAGAAATCTGCATAAGTAAATTTACCAAATCAACTATTATTTATCCAAAGTAGGTCTTCAGATTCGCCACATTCCAGACTCGCGGAATTTCCTGCCCATCCATATCTGCAAGCTGATATCTACCTCCTGCCAGTATCCTGGTCACTCTGAAAGGTCCCTCCCAGTTAGCCCCGAGCTTTCCTAAGCTCCGGACTAGATCTGCTCTTCTTAAAATCAAATCCCCGACCTGAAAATTCCGTTTAGCCACTTTGCTATTATAAGCAGCCCTCATCCTTCGCCTCATCTCTTCCATTCGAAGGTACGCCTTTTCCCTCTTTTCAGCCAATAGGTCCAAAGAGTCATGTATCAATATCTCATTCTACTCCTCACTCATTTGTTACAACCCTATGGGTCATGGCACACACTTTGGCTGGTATGACAGCATCCATGCCATACACTAGGCTAAACGGGCTCTCCCCTGTGGCCTCTTTCGGGTTGGTTCGGTATGCCCATAAGACTGGTTGGAATTCTTCCACCCATTTTCCTCCCACCTTCTCCAATCGCGTCTTTATTCCCCTTACTAAGATTTTGTTGGTGGCTTCTACTTGCCCATTAGCTTGCGGGTGGTATACCGAAGTGAAATTTTGCTTGATCTTCATCTTCTCACACCATTCCTTCAAACCTCTCCCTGTGAACTGGGTGCCGTTATCTGATACCAGCATTTGGGGTACCCCGAAACGACACACTACACTCTTTCACAGGAATTTTAGTATGGCTTCCTCTGTGACTCTTGCTAACGGCTCGGCCTCTACCCATTTACTGAAATAGTCCACAGCTACCACAAAGAACTTCCTCTGTCCCGGGGCCATAGGAAAAGGGCCGACCAAGTCAATCCCCCACTTCGCAAAGGGGCACGCTGCACTCATGGTCATGAGCTCTTCAGCCGGTCTGTGCATCAAAGGGGCATTCTTCTGACACCTCTCGCATTTCCTTACAATCTTTTCTGCGTCCGCTTTTAGGAAAGGCCAAAAGTACCCTGCCCTCAATATTTTCTGGGTTAGAGCCCGAGCACCCATATGATTGCCACAACACCCTTCATGCATTTCTTTGAGTATCTGCTCAATTTCTTGTGGTCCTAAGCACTTAAGGAGGGGCATTCCAAACCCCCTTTTGTACAAATTTCCTCCTATTAAGCAGAATCGAGCAGCTCGTATCCTGAGCCTAGTGGCCATACTTCGATCTGCTGGCAAGATGCCTTTTTCTAAGTATGATTTTATTTCTGCTCGCCAATCCCCACCTTCGATGAGCTCAGCTATGGCATCCTCCGTCACTCCCCCAGATGTTATTAAGAGAGTTATTTGCCTTTCCTTGCAATCAACCGCTGAACTAGCCACCTTTGCTAGGTAGTCTGCTCGCCCGTTCTCTTGTCTTGGAGTTTGTATCATTTCAAAGTGCTCGAGATCCTCCTGACATTTTTTAATCTTAGCAACGTATTTTTGCAGTCGCTCCTCTCGAACCTCAAATTCTCCACTGGCTTGTTTGTATACCAATTACGAATCTAAACGCACCGATATCCTTCTGGCTCCCAACTCCACGGCCATCTGTATTCCTCTTATACATGCCTCATATTCTGCCTCATTGTTAGAAGTTCGGAAATTTAGCCTGACAGCGTACTCCATCTCGTCCCCTTCTGGGCTAATCAGCACTATTCCTGCTCCACATCCCGTTTTCCCTGCTGATCCATCCACAAAGACCGTCCACTGGCCCTCCGGTTCCTGAGGTCGGGTCATTTCCTGTAGAAAATCTACTAAGGCTTGCGCTTTAATAGCCACGCGGTTTTGGAACTCGATTTCATACTCACCCATTTCAATCACCCACTTTACGAGCCTTCCTGTCGTATCCGGCTTGCTGAGAATTGATTTCAGAGGGAGATTGGTTCTGACTACTATTTTATGAGCAGAAAAATACAGCCTCAGCCGCCTAGCCATAACTACTAAGGCCAGGGCTCCCTTCTCGATTTCCGCATATCGAAGCTCAGCTCCTTTGAGCGCTTTACTGACATAGTACACCGGAGTTTGTTTTCTTCCTTCCTCCTTAACCAACACTGTGCTCACCGCGGATTCCCCTATGGACATGTAGAGGTACAACGTCTCTCCCGGGTTTGATTTCGTCAAGAGCGATATTTCGGATAAATACGCCTTGAGCTCTTCGAAGGCTTTCTGACATTCTTCATTCCAATAAAAACCTGAAGCTTTTCTCAATATTCTAAAGAAAGGAAGGATGCGCTCTGCCGCTCGTGAAATGAACCTATTCAATGCTACCAAACGCCCCGTCAGGCGCTGGACCTCCTTCACATTTTTCGGGGGGGTCATGTTAATGATAGCCTGAATCTTCTCAGGATTGGCCTCAATTCCTCTTTCCGTGACCATATAGCCTAAAGATTTTCCCGACCTGACCCCAAACGCACACTTCTTTGGGTTCAACTTCATCCGGTATTTCCTCAATGTCTGGAAGGTTTCCGCTAAATCACTTACATGTGAACCCGACTTGATGCTTTTCACGAGCATATCATCCACATACACCTCCAAGTTTCTACCTAACTGCTGAGAGAACATTCTGTCTACCAACCTTTGGTATGTAGCTCCTACGTTCTTGAGGCCGAAATGCATTACCACGTAACAGTAAGTACCGAAAGGTGTGATGAAGCTGACCCTCTTTTGATCTTCGACTGCTAGCCTTATCTGGTGATATCCCTAAGAGGCGTCCATCATGCTCAGGAGTTCGCAGCCCGATGTTGAATCTACCATCTGGTCTATTCGTGGTAGAGGGTAGTGATCCTTAAGACAAGCCCTATTCAGATCCCTGAAGTCCACGCACATCCTCCAATTATCTTCTAGTTTAGGGACCAGAACCACATTGGACAGCCATTCGGGGAATTGAATTTCTTTGATATGCTTAGCCTCCAACAGCTTGGTCACCTCCACCCGGATGATAGCCTCTTTCTTGGCCCCGAAATCCCTTTTTCTTTGTTTGACGGGCGTAAATGAGGGATTGATATTGAGCTTATGCTCCACAACCAAAGGACCGATTCCTACTAAATCGTTCGACGACCAGGCGAATACATCTGCATTATTGCGTAAGAAATTAACCATCTCTTTTAATATATCTGGAGACAGGGTAGTTCCCACCCGCACGACTCTGTGCGCTTCCCCAGGAACTATCTCCACCATCATCAACATCTCATTTGGCTCGACCCGCTCCTTCGAATCATCTGGTAATGCCTGGGTCTCTGAGTTGCTTGCTCTAGTAGGCTCCTCTTTTTTCTTCCCTTGTTTTACACTTTGTACATACAACTTCCTCGAAGTGTATTGGTCGCTACCTACCTCCCCCACCTCACCCCTTACGGGGAACTTCATCTTCATATGGTAAATAGACACCACTGCCTGGAAACTGCTGAGTGATGGTCTCCCGAGCATGGCGTTATATGCRGAAGGGGCATCCACCACCAAGAAATGGATCATCTTGSTCTTTCGACAATGTGCCTCGCCCAAGGAGACAGAGAGTACTATTGACCCTAAAGGCTGTATAGTACCTCCTGCGAACCCAATCAAAGAGGTCTCTACTMGCTCCAACTTCTCTTCGAGATCCATCTTTTCCAAACAGTCCAGAAATAAGATGTCCYRCGAGCTTCCTGTATCCACAAAGATGCGTCCGACCTCATAATTAGCTATCATTGCCCTAATCACCAAAGCATCTGCATGGGGTCTAAGAACCTCTCCAACGTCCTGAGGCCCGAAGTGTATCATCGGACTATCTGCCACTTGTCCGATCTCAAGTCCTTTCCTCCTCTCCAGGTCAGCTGCTCTAACGTACCCCTTTCTTAATCTGTTTGAATCACCGTCTCCAAGTCCTCCTACGATCATGTTAATCACCCCTCTCCTCGGGGGATCCTTCTCTTTCTCCTCATTCCTTAACTCTGGGCGCTGCGCTGGCGGAGATTGTCTACCCCCTTTCCTAAAGGTTGTTCTACCCTTTCTCCGCTCTGTGTACACAAATTCCTTCAAATGTCCTGCTTGGATGAGTCTCTCTATTTRATRCCTCAGGTGAGTGCATTGCTCTGTGGTGTGCCCATAATCATTATGGAAACGACAAAACTTGTCGGACTTCTCCCTCTTAGGAGTAGCTGAATATGTTTGGGGCCACTTCAAATCTGGTCGCCGCTCGATTGCTACAAAAACCTCATCTTGCGGGAAAGCAAGAGGTGTATACCAATCCATTCGAGCCTTAGTAATTCCTAGCTCAGACCTGGGTGTCTTACTTGATCCTCTATCCTCTCCTTTTTCTCTTCTCCTCTCTAACTCCTCCCCCCTGTCTCTATGCTTATCGACTTCATCCTTCACACGTAGGGCCTCTTCCAAGTTGATAAACTTCTCATACCGGGCTAAGAGGTCTCCAAAGCTCCTTGGTGGTTCTACCACTAGGGACTGGAAGAAATCTCCCCTCTTTAGTCCCTGGGCTAAAGCATTCATCAATGTTTCTTCCGAAGRTGATGGCACCTCCAACTTAGCTGTAGTGAACCGCTTTATGTAGGCTCTGAGGCTTTCTCGCTCTTTCTGCTGGATGCTGAATAGCTCTAGTGCCATCTTTTGGTATTTTCTGCAACTAGCGAACTGGTGTAAGAAAGCTGCACTGAACTCTTCAAAATTGTGTATCGACCCGGGCGGTAGTTGACTGAACCAAAGTTGCGCCGACTTAGTAAAGGTGGTGGGGAAGACTCTACACATTACTGCATCAGTGAATTAGTATACTGTTGCTGAATTCTCATATCTACACAAATGGTCATAGGGATCCGCGGTCCCGTCGTATTCGAATCCCATCGACTGGTAACCGCTAGTTAAAACATCTCTCAAGACCTCTTCAGCGAATGGGGTTGCCCGACGAGTTCTCGCCGGAAGAGCCTGACTCGCTAACTTCCGCTTGAGCTCTCTCATCTCCTTATGCAGGTTTCCCACCACTTCCGGCAGGTCCGAAGCATTCTTGCTGAAAGTGTCATCAGTTGACAGAGCTGTACTCTCATCATCTAGTGGTCCTGAACCGTGGGGCGGCTTTGCTACATTTTCCCCTGCTTGGGTGTTTCCTCGAGGTGGTGCTGAAGGTGGTGCACCCCTGTCAGCCAATCTTTTGTCAATCGCCTCCTCCACAGCCCGTGTGATAATACATGATAACTGCTCTAAAAACAGTGATCCCAACGGGTTTGCTCCCGGGGCTGATGAGAATCCTGTTTCAGGAGTCGGGTTAGGGGTTTTCGCAGCCAGGTCTGGGGGTGTGCTCTGCGGAACACCTGCCTCTTCCACCGTTCTCTCTGTCGTGCCCGTCATCGGTGTCTTATTCAGATCCCTATCCAAATTTCGTCGTAACTCCTCCATCCTTGCGTACTTTAGAACACTCACGTCTTGAAACTGATGATAGTTTCCCACAGACGGCGCCAATTGTTTGTTACCTGAAAATGGGCAGCAGATAAATGCATCCTAACCTTCAAAAATAATCTCCCAAAACTGGAAAAAGGGATGCCTGCAACCAACAAATGTCAGATGGGGACCGGAAGGGTTTTCCGGCGAACCCCCTCCGATGCTTAAGTTAGTATAGGGAGAGAATTTGGGAAAATAATTGCTTGATTAGAGAATGACTTATCTTTTGTACTTTTGTGATTATCTATTTATAGGTGTACTTTTTTAGGGTTTCCTTAAAAATTAGGGCCTTACGCCACGTCACCCTTTTGGATTCCTCTTTTGGTTACTCTACATTAGGCTTAAAGCCTCAAGGTCCTTCATATGACCTCAACCCAAGTCAAAGATCTCGAGCTGTATACACAGCGCTAGTTTAACCACTGACCTCGAGTTAGAGGCATAGGGCTGAGCTGATCCTGATCTCTTTTATCCCGAAACACTTTCCCAGGGGAACCTCGAGGTATTTGCCTTAGTTCTAATTCTAAAATAAAGTAATTGGTACTCCCTCGTAAGATGTAACGCAAAAATCATAAAAATCACCCGCAAAATGAATTTCTTTCCTCCTCGACTTCATTAAAATTGCTCATATTTCACATAGACGAAGAAAAGAAGTCAGAAATTTTAGAATAAATTAATCGATAATCCCCCGTAGAACGTTAGATTCCTTTAAACAAAGAAAATCACCTACAAAATGAAAGAAACTTCTTTCTTCCTCGACTTCATTAAACTTACCCGCTCAGATTTCACATAGATGAAGAAAAGAGGGGTAAGTTAGAAAAATTAATAGGTAATCCCTCGTAAAATGCCTGATACCTTCAAAAAAATTCACTTACAAAAAGAAACAATTTCTTTCTTCCTCGACTTATTAAACTTACTCGACTAGATTTCACATGGATGAACAAAGTTATAAAATTTTCTTTCCAGGTCATTTAGCTTACAAAATTATAAAATTTTCTTTCCAGGTCATGTAGCTTGTTTCGATTATTCTCGTTTTGGTTATTCGGGATGTTTATGATGATATATGGAATGTGTATTGTATAATTATTTGGTCATTCAGATGGATATGTTGATGTTCATTTGTTTGCTTAATTGTGTTCTTTTCATGAATTGTTGAGGTAATTTTGCAAGGTGTATGTAATTTCTAAAATGTCTTGAGGTCTTTTAGCTCGCTCTATTAGTTATTTTGGTCTTTAAATGTTGGTTTCATGCTTTGTTGTTTCGAAATGTATACGTTCACATGATGACATGGTGATTTTTATGACAGCCTCAATGGAGGAAAGATTGGCTGCTACCCAAAAAAGGAAATGTCGTTTGAACAATGAGATAACGACAACAAATGTCCTGGTAGCTCGAACGAAAGGACAGGCGAAAGGTATTAATGTTTGTTTAATGCTTTGCTCGTTCCGAATGTGCAGTAATTTGGGATTTAGTTATCAAACTTAAATTTTCGTTTGTGATTTTTATGGCATCCTTAGAAGAAGAAACAGCAACGAAGTTAAAGAAAAAGGTAAGAAGGACACACAGTATTTCTACATCATTTACCAAACTTCCAAGGAGAAACTCAATAATTGTATATTTTTCGGCTGGTTTCCCAAGCTTGAACATAGTTATGTTTTTATGTTTATCAGTTGGGTCCGCAAGCTTGAGAAATATGTAGTTACCTTAAAATTAATATTCAAAACCATATTTTATCTCAGAATTTGTCTCGATTATAGTTAGATTTATTTATGGTGATTTTGGATTGAGTATTATGGACCTGGGCCAACATCTTTTGAAGAATTCGGCTACTGGACAATTGCAAAAATTTAAAGTATAAAAAGGAATGCCGCGTGTATTAAAATGGGGGAGAAGGTGAAAAGAAAATAAAAAGGGGGTTTGAAACTTGAACCAAGTCTCTTCACACGAAGGGTCTTTTATTTTCAAAAGAAATTCAAAATATTATTTTTTTTATCAGCCTTGAAATCAATTGGGGATTTGTAGTTTGAATATAATTGGGGTTGATGATTCAGTTTTTTTAATCAATTAAATTTTTATTTTTTGAAATCAGTTGATGTTGTGGAGTTTGAATTTAATTGGAGTTGAATTGATTCAAGTTTTTTAATCAATTATCCATCACACACACACACCGATGTTTGAATTTAAAATTTAAATTCTAAAACCGAACTTAGTTAGTACAAGTGGAATTTAGTTGAAAATATGGATCAGATGAACTCTGACTCGAAAGTATAGATTAAGTTAGTTAATATTTTGAGTTGCATACTTAGATTACTTTTAGTTACAAATTTGATTATTTATGGTTAAATACTTAGATGAGGCCATTCTTTTAATTAATTGAGGTTTGTCAAATGGTTGGATTGATGGTCAAAATAATGGTTGGATAAATGCGGATGTCTCGATGATTAGTCCGACCACACACTATCCTTTTTATATCGGGTGTAATATGTCGACCAACATTTCCACCATTTATCCAATCATATATCCAACCATTTTCCTTTCAACCATTATTTCGACCATCATCCAACCTTTTAACAAACCTCTGATAATTAAAAGAATGGCTTAATCTAAGTATTTCACTACAACTAATATACTTTGTAACTAAAAGTAATCCAAGTATTCAACTAAAGATATTAGTGAATTTAATCTAGACATGAAATCCTGAAATTATTTGATAATAATTAATAAATAGTGATTATGTATCTATGATTATATAATAAGAGAGCAGTATGTTTCTAGAATGCTTTTAGTTTTTGCGGGAACAATTTCTATTAATAATAATTTATATCTCAAAGCCATAAACTAATTACATGTATATATGTATTAATTAAATAGTTGGATTGATAATCGAAATGATGGTTGGATTAATGCAGATGTTTCGATGCATTAGTTCGACCATATACTATCCTTTTTCTATCGGGTGTAATATGTTCGACCAACATTTTCACTGTTTCTCCAACCATCTTCCTTCTTACCATTATTTCGACCATCATCCAACAATTTAACAAACCTCTGTTAATTAAAAGAATGGATTAATCTAAATATTTAGCTACAACTAATATAATTTGTAACTAAAAGTAATCTAAGTATACAACTAAAACTATTAGCTAATTTAATCTAGACATAAAATCCTAAAATTATTTAATAATAATTAATAAATAGCGATTACGTGTCTATAATTATATAATAAGAGAGCATTATATTTTTAGAATGCTCTTAGGTTTTGTGGAAAATAATTTCTTTTAATAGTAATTTATATCTCAAGCCAAAAACTAATTTCATGTATATATGCATTAATTAAAAGGTTAGATTGATGGTCAAAATAATGGTTGGATAAATGCAGATGTTTCGCTGCATTAGTCCGACCATATACTATCATTTTTCTACTGGGTGTAATATGTTCGTCCAACATTTCCACTGTTTCTCCAACCATATATCTAACCATTATTTTGACCATCATGCACTTGAATTAAATATCATAATTCTCAAAGGTGATGTATGAATATGTATCCATTCCAAAAAAAAAAATTGAAATCCGATTAACTACCCGATTACAACCATATATATAGATATCTCCGAAGTTGGCTTCGAAGGTCATTTATTATGTAAATGTATATTTAACCTCAAAACCATACAGTTTCATAAATTTGTATAATTGTAAAAGTCAAATTAAAAAAAGTATGAATAATTTAAAGCATTCATCTATTTTTTCAAGTTTTAATTAAATTAAGCAGAACCCAATTGAAAACACTAAAATTTACTTTTGCTTAAATTATAAATCAAGAACCATTTTTTTTTTATTGAATTCGAATAATCATATGGATTTTCTCCTAGTCAACGAGTACATAATTATTGTTTAGTGTAAATTTTCAAATTCTAAGAAAACTCATCATTATTTTTAAAAAAAATTTATTTCACTATTTGTGAACTCGAAAAAAGAAAAGATAGTCAACGAGTACATAATTGTTGTTGAGTGTAAAGACTTGTACTGAGAAACCCCGTTGTGCATATGTTAAGATTTATATTTTGGGAATTCCGACCATGTATCGAGGCTTTTAGACATTGTCGCAAGGTGATCAGCGTTGATGGAACCTTTTTGGTTGGAAAGTACAAGCACACGTTGTTGATGGCAGTTGAAATTGACGCAAACCAAAAAATCTTGCCACTAGCTTACGCAATTGTTGATTCATAGAGTTATAGCTCCTGGTATTGGTTAGTGCACTAGAACAAGTTCCGGCATTCTCTTCTAATATTTTTTGTTTGCGACATATCTCTTCGAACTTCAATACGCATGATAAGTCTGTGAAGTTGAAGGATATGTGTTTCAAAACTGGAGCAGAACCCAGAGTTATAGTCTTCCATAGAATAATGGTGCAGATTACACTACAAAAAAAACCGGCAATTCTGACGGATATGCTGACGGGCAAAAAGCCGTCAGCAATGCTGGCGAAAATATTGGCGGAAGAAAATGCTGGCGGGTTTGCTGGCGGCCATGGCCGTCAGCACATATACCAGTCAGTATCCCCTCAGAAAAAGAGCGGAAAACTATCCCTCTTAATTATCCTGACGGCCTTACCCGCCAGGATATAGTTTTTAATTAAAAAAATAAAAAAATATATGCTGACGGCCTTGCCCGTTAGAATTATTAAATAAGAATAAAAAAACAATGCTGACGGGCAAGTCGTCAGCAATTTATTTAAAATATAATTTATAATATTATAATTATAATACATATAAAATAATATTATAAATTTATAATTTAATTAATTATTTATAAAATAAAATATATAATTATATTAATTATTTATAAATATAATATAATATAAATTATGCATTTATAAATATAATATAATTATTATATATTTATAAATAATATTATATATTTATAATAATAATATATTATTATTTATATACAATATACTAGTTTAATACCCGTGTGTTACACGGGATTTATCAAAAACTAAATATAAAAGTATTTATGATGATTATAGATTTTTTAATTTAAAAATAAAAAATTCAAAAGATATTGTATTCTCAATTCGTACCTTATACTGATGCATAATCAATATTTATAACTATTATTGGTTGTTGTTAAATAAGTTCATATTTTAATATTTAAAATAAATAATTCTCAATCCATGTCTAATTTCTTTTTTTTATTATTATTATCATCAAATACTTTTATATACTAATATTAAAATTGAATTCGTTAATAACTTATAATTTCATACTTAGAAAAATTCAAAATACATCATATTCTCAACCCGTGTCGCATTATATCGGTGTCTAATCAATATTTATTCATTATCATTACTTTATAATTTTATACTTTTTTATGTTATATTGAATCCGTTAATAATATTTAGTTACATACTTAGATAATTGCAAATAACTCAAAATTTACTTATATTTGACATTTGAAAGGAAACCCGTAGAAAATTAATTTTGTAAAAATATAAAACATACAACACTCTCATGTCACATGTGAATATGTGATATAAAAATTTAAATTATATGAGGCAGTGATAATTCGATTAAGAAATGTTGTACATCTGACTTGTAGTGTATGAAATATTATTTATTATTATTTTTTGTTTCTTTTTTTATGCGTAAGATATTAATTCGTTCGTGTAGATATATAATATATTTATCAATGCATTATATTGAAATTAGATATAGAGATGTAAAATATATTTAATATTTATTTCTTAGATGTAATAATTTATTATTATTATTTTTATTGTTGTTGTTTCGCTCTCTCTCTCTCTCTCTCTTTTTCTTTTTTTGCGTACAATATTTTTTTCATATACACTACAAAAAAAATCACAATTTTCGAGGGATTTTTCCTTCGATTTTAAGGGAAAATCCCTCGGTTTTGGTCAAATCGAGGGATAAACCAAGGGAATATTTCCCTCGAAAATACCCTCCTCGGAATTTTGTTTCGAATGAACTATTTCCCTCGGAAATATGAAACCGAGGGAATTTCGAGGGATAGATTCCCTCAAAATGTTCTCCGTGCAATCCCTCGAAAATCCGAGGGAACGATTCCCTCGGATTTTTTATATTTTCGAGGGAAACAAAACCCTCGGAAATCCGAGGGATCATTTTTCCTCGGAAATCCGAGGGATTTGTTTCCTTCGAAAAATAGAATAATCTGAGGGGCAACAAATCCCTCGGAATTACAAAATCGAGGGGATATTCCCTCGGGAATTGAAAAATCCGAAGGGCAACAAATCCCTCGGAATTCCGAGAGATTTGTTGCCCTTCGGATTTTTCAATTACCGAGGGATTTCCGAGGGAATATCCCCTCGGTTTTTTTTTTTAATATTTTTACTTTCCGAGGGAATTTTCCCTCGGATTTTTTTTTTTTTTGATTAATTTTTATTTTTAGTGCCTGTTCAATTATTAAAATTTCCAAAAATTTGAAAAAAGTAATTAAAGAAAAGACAAATAAATAAACCAATCATTACAAAAAATATTTGAAAATTTAAGAATAATTACATACGTTCGATCGACACAGTAACAAAGTTTATATGAACCGTAAAAATGTTCTATGGATGGGGAGGGGGGTACTGCTGATGGGGTGGAGGGTACTGCTGCTGCTGATGTGGAGGGGGCAACTGCTGCTGGACACGAGCATACATCTCAGCCATCTGGGCAGCCATGCGCGCCTGAAAGTCCTCCTGCTGCCGGCGCTCCTCCGCACGTTGTAGCCTTTCCTCGGCTGCCTGCTGCTGAAACGCCTCGAGCTGCGCCCTCTGAGCCTCGACCTGCGCCTCAAGCTCTCTGATCTGACTCCTATCAGCCTGGGAGGAGGTGGAAGAGCTGCCCTTCAACAAACCCTTCGCAGCAGCCACAATCTTCCCATACGCACCGGTGCCGTAAAGCCGTCCCTTGCTCAACCCGGCGACGCCGAGGAAAACCTGGTCCTGGTCAACCTCGTTACTCTCCTCCTGGGAAGATGCACGTTCCTATTCCTGGGTCAGATGTCGCTCGTAGTCCTCCTGAAATACAACTCGTTTTTAAAATTTTACGTTAAAATCAAATAATAAGTTAAAAATAAGAAAGAGACTCACACTAATAAGACTAGATCTCCTATCGATAAACGCGCCGTCTTTCTTTTGGTGCGTGCGTTTAAAAATATCGTAGCACGTAGCCGGCGAGCCCGTCTCCCGCTCCTGTATTCAAATAGAATTTTAAAATAATTAACATTAAAATTAAACAAATAAATATTATATTATTATAATCTAAAATTACTTACTATATTCAATGCATAGTCGATAGTAGATCTAGCACCCCCCGTGTGCTTCGACATCCCAGTACTCGGCCCAGCAGGCTCGCTCTTCCTGTTCAATTAAACCCCGGCCGATCACCACGGCCTCCCATGCATGAACAATATATATACAAATTTGTTTTAAATCCTGACCGATCACCACGGCCTCCCATGCATGAACAATATATACACAATATAATGGGTGAATAAACCCTAAATTTGAAAGCAAACCCTAATACAAGTTTGCTTCTAGGTAGGTAGATTCTAAAGTAGACACGTTGTCGATAAAGAGCCACACAGCACTCGAATACAGGTCATCGCTTTCCTCGACCACCCTCACCATGTCTGCTCCAAATACCTTGTCTGAATTATATATGATTGGAGCCGACATGGGGAGGGCGTTTGAGGAGGACAACCTCTGTACGGGTGTTGCGTGCGCTCTTTATCGACAAGTGTACTCCAGAATCTACACAAGCTTAATTATTCATAAAATGGCCCCTAATTAATTGATTAATCCTAAATTGAACTCTAATTAATTGATTAATCCTAATTGAATTCTAATTGTGTAATTATTACTAAATTGAACCCTAATTGTGTGATTATTACGAAATTGACCCCTAATTATGTAATTATTACTTCTCTTCTCTCTTCTTCTTTCTTCTGCTTTCTTCTTCCTTTCTGTATTCTCAGATGTGAGAAACAGCGGCGCGCTATTTTAATTGGGGCAACGATTCCGAGGGAAATAAACCCTCGGAAAACTGAGGGACATTAATTCCCTCGGAAATTCCGAGGGATTTGTTTTTCCCTCGAAAATTTCAAAAATAAAAAAAAATCGAAATAAATAGGAAAAAATTAGAAAAAAATAGGGTTTATTTCCGGGTCGCCGAGGCGCACACCTCCCCGCCCCGTGCGTAATTTCTCGGGTCTTCTTACTATTTTTTACTAATTTTTTCTATTTTTTGGGGGTTTTTTTCCAATTTTTCATTTAAAATAAAAAAAATAGAAAACGCGTGCGGAACGATCGACGCCCGACCCCCGTGGTTCCACGACGCCGAGACGCACCCCTCCTCTAATTTGGAAAAATCACGACGCTACATCGCTTCGCGTTTCCAACCGATGGAGTTCATCGATCGATCGTAGCTTGTTGTTGGTCGAATCGCACGACACGTGTGGACACGCACGTGCTCGGTGGTATTTTTCTTTTCAATTTGGGGTCAAAACCACCCCACGTGCCTAAGATGATAGGATCGGTTTCGTTTTTACGATTTTTCCATTTTTTCCTATTTATTTTGATTTTTTTTTATTTTTGAACATTCCGAGGAATCAAAAATCCCTCGGAATTCCGAGGGATTTCTTCAATTATCCCTCGGAATTCCGAGGGATTTTTTATTCCCTCGAAATTTCAAAAATAAAAAAAATCGAAATAAATAGGAAAAAATTAGAAAAAAATAGGGTTTATTTTCGGGTCGCCGAGGCGCACACCTCCCCTGCACCGGGCGTAATTTCTCGGGTCTTCTTACTATTTTTTCACTATTTTTTCTATTTTTTTGGGGTTTTTTCCATTATTCATCTAAAATCGGAAAAAAAAAAAATAGAAAACGCGTGCGAAACGATCGACGCCCGACCCCCGTGGTTCCACGACGCCGAGGCGCACCCCCTCCCCGCCCTGGTCGTGAAATGATGGGATTCGTTTCTATTTTTTTTACTAATTCTTCTATTTTTTCGGGGTTTTTTCCATTTTTTCATTTAAAATCGAAAAAAAATAGAAAACGCGTGCGGAACGCACGTGCCTCGTTTTTTATCTCTAGCCGATCGAGTAGTTAATCTCAACAGCATACTTATCAAATATGACGACATTATCAAAATCCCGGGAGACAAAAGAAACTATATATATATATATATATATATATATATATATATATATATATATATATATATATATATATATAATATTTTTTCATTCTTTTCTTCAAAAGCAGTTGCACATACAAGAAATAAAGATTGATTTCTAGAGACGACTCTAGATAAATTAACAAGATGCAGAAATATAATTGAATTAGCACATAACTTATATGGAAACTTACTATAGCTGTCTGATTTAGGGTCCAATATAACCTTGAAAAACTTTTGGCGCCGCCATTGCTACGGTGAAGAGGGGTGATTTTGGTTGGTTTTGAATTTGTTGGAGAAAAATCTGAGAAATAGATGCACCCCGTGGTTCCACGACGACGAGACGCACCCCTCCTATTTTTTTTATTTTTTAAAATATTAATTAAAATTTCGAGGGAATTAAATTTCCCTTGGTTTCATTCCGAGGGAACCAATAATCCCTCGGAATAATTTCGAGGGATATTTAATTCCCTCGAAATTTTAATTAATATTTAAAAAAAATAAAAATTAAAACCGAGGGATTTTGGATTCCCTCGGTTTCATTCCGAGGGATTTCTTATTCCCTCGGAAGCTTTTTCAATTAAAAAAAATAAAATAATAATATTCCGAGGGAAAATCGTTTCCCTCGGTTTTCCGAGGGATTTATTCCCTCGAAATAAATTCCCTCGCCAAATTCGTCGATTGTTTCCTCGGAAATCATGGCGGAAAAAGATGGCGCCAGAATTCCGAAGGAATTTCCGAGGGAATTGATTTTCCTTGGAAAATACCGAGGGTATTTTAGTTCCCTCGCGAAAAATTCCGAGGGAAGTCGATTCCCTCGGTTTTGCCCTCGAAAAACTGTTGTTTTTTTGTAGTGATAGGACTTTTAATGTGTATTCTCAATATATCTATATTAGGATTAGATATCTAAATTTAAGTTTATATTTCTTTTTATATTTATTTTCCTTTTGTAATAATTTTATTATAACTCGTATTTCTCTTAAATAAAATATTTAAAATTTTAGAAAATAAAAAATTATTTCAACCTTTTATTATAAATAAAAATTATTTCAATGTGTATATATATAGTATATATTATATATATAGTATATATATATATTCTAATTAAATATAACTTAATTATTTTTTATATCAGTAGAATAAAAGTAAGATATTGAATTAAACAAAATATGATAAAATAAATATTGAATTAGATAACATATAATAAAAGGAAAATATTATATAAAATATATAATAAATATATATTTCAAATAATATATATTTTATAATTATTTATAAATAATTATATTTATTATATATATATATATATATATATATATATTTATAAATATATTTATAATAATATTATGCATTTATATATTATTATTCATAAATATATTCTACATTTATAAAATATAATATCAATTAATTATAATTATAATTTATAACTTAATTTATATATCTAATATATATTAAAAGTATATAATCTCTCACATGTAATCGACTTGGTGAGACGGTAATATCACTCCTCTATTGCAAGAGGTATGGGATTCGAGTCCCACCCATGGCCATATGTGGGGAATTAAATTAACACAGGTTGGGTTGTGGGTTGGGCTCCGGCGGGCTGGGCTAGGCCCGCCCAGTTTTTTCTTTATAATATTTTTAAAAATGCTGACGGGCTTGACCCGTCAGCATTTATAAAATTAAAAAAAAAAAAAAAGGGAAAAATACTGATGGGAAGTATTGCTGACGGACGTTACCCGTCAGCAGGCCGTCAGTATTTCTGACGAGTACGTTAAAGCCCTGACCACAAAAATGCTGACGGCCATTATCCGTCAGGAGGCCGTCAGTATTCCATATACTGACGGATTTGGCCGTCAGCATTGCCGGATTTCTTTTGTAGTGTTAAAGCCATTGATCCAGATGCATTTGTATGCTTGGATGGCATTGATAAGAGCAAGTGGACGTTGTCCCACAACGGCGGCAAACAGTGTGGCATCCTGACGACCAACATGTCCGAGAGCATCAATGGAGTGATGAAACGTGCTAGACAGCTCCCAATAACTACTATCGTCCGAATCACATTTGCTCAAAGTGTTCAAATTTTTTATAATCGCTTGAAAGATGCGACAAAAGTTCATAATATGCAAAAATTCTGGCCTGATAAGATATATGAACATATTCAGGTCAAGACAGCATTTAGCGACATCTTACCACACTACGGCTTTAATTGGGCGGCACAAACGACCGAAGTTTCCGCACAAACTGCTCCATTGAAGTTTATGCCATTTAGCATAGGAATAGAGTTGATGCTCGCAATAATATTAGTTGGAGTAAATATAGCTGAATTTAAAGAAAATAAAACTTATCATGCTCATATAAATTAAACTTAGAATCCAAATAATAAATTCAAATTAAAGGTAAATCCCATCTCAAGATATCGACACCCATCAAAATCTCATCTTTTTACAAGAAATTAACTTGTAATGACACCTTTGCGCAGTAATCAAACAAATGATAATAAGAACATATCAAACAATGAGTCTTCCTTTTGGCCGATTCATTGCTCATATGTAAAACCAAATAATCATCACATGTTTACTACTGCAATTTGCACATATAATTATGATAAATATGAATCTCCCTTTTGGCCGATGAATATTCATATAGATCACATGCACACGACCCTTTTTATATTTTGAAATAAATTAATCTCTACAAGAGAGGTCACTTTTGTGACATTGTTGATTCAATTAATATATCTCAAAACATATAAAAGTATATCAATTTTTGAATTTAAAATTTAAACTCTAAGACCAAATTAAATTCATGATTTTATTTGAGGACAATTTATAAATAAACCTTAACTGAACCTCCAAATTAAATTTATAAATCCCAAAATTTACTAACATGCAAATGAGCCCAAGATTTAAATGTTTTTTAGTAAAAATATAAAAAAAAAATTCAAAATCTTCTGCATAGCCAAACAACCCCTTAACAATTTTTTGAAATTTTAGGAGTCTTTCTGTAATTTTCGAAGATTTTAATAATTACAGAAATGCCAATCTAAACTTAAAACAAT
>BMAC01000121.1:1991236-2025264 GCA_014905375.1 Phtheirospermum japonicum | reverse complement strand
AAAATTGGACTCTAATTAATTGATTATTCCTAAATTGAACCCTAATTATCCAATTATTACTAAATGACGATAATTAATTGATTATTCCTAAATTGAACCCTAATTAATTGATTATTCCTAAATTGAACTCTATTTAATTGATTTTTCCCAAATTGAACCCTAATTAATTGATTATTCCTAAATTGAACCCTAATTATCCAATTATTACTAAATTGACCCCTAACTAATTGATTATTCCTAAATTGAACCCTAAAGCTATTGATTATTCCTAAATTAAACCCTAATTATTCAATTATTACTAAATTGGCCCTAATTATGTAATTATTACTAAATTGGTTCATAATTAATTGATTATTACTAAATTGGCTCCCAATTAATCGATTATTAACCCAAATTCTAAATTGAACCCTAATTCTAAAATTAATCATAAAACATAAATTAAAACCCTAAATTTATCTATAAGCTATAATAAAATAATATAAAAATAAAATAAAAAACTGAAAAACAAACTAAAAAAAATTACTTTTTTTTGGGGCTGCGACGAACGGCGACGGGCGGTTTTCCGGGCTGCGACGGGGCGGCTTTGGCGGTCGGCGGCGGGCTGCGGACGACGAATGGGTTGCTGCGACAAACGGCGAGTGGGCTGCGATGGGCGGCTTCGGGCTGCGGCGAGCGGCGAACGGCGGATGACGAGACTGGCGGACGGCAGACGGCGAGCTGGCGGACGACGGCTGCGGCGTGCGGAATGATCGACGCCCGACCCCCGTGGTTCCACGACGCCGAGGCGCACCCCTCCCCGCCTTGGTCGTGAAATGATGGGATTCGTTTCTATTTTTTTTACTAATTCTTCTATTTTTTCGGGGTTTTTTCCATTTTTTCATTTAAAATCGAAAAAAAATAGAAAACGCGTGCGGAAAGATCGACGCCCGACGCTCGTTTTTATCTCTAGCCCATCGAGTAGTTAATCTCAACAGCATACTTATCAAATATGACGACATTATCAAAATTTCGGGAGACAAAAGAAACTATATATATATATATATATATATATATATATATATATATATATATATATATATATATATATATTTCATTGTTTTCTTCAAAAGCAGTTGCACATACAAGAAATAAATATTGATTTCTAGAGACGACTCTAAATAAATTAACAAGATGCAGAAATATAATTGAATTAGCACATAACTTATATGGAAACTTACTATACTGTCTGATTTAGGGTCCAATATAACCTTGAAAAATTTTTGGCGCCGCCATTGCTACGGTGAAGAGGGGTGATTTTGGTTGGTTTTGAATTTGTTGGAGAAAAATCTGAGAAATAGATTCACCCCGTGGTTCCACGACGACGAGACGCACCCCTCCTATTTTTTTTATTTTTTAAAATATTAATTAAAATTTCGAGGGAATTAAATTTCCCTTGGTTTCATTCCGAGGGAACCAATAATCCCTCGGAATAATTACGAGGGATATTTAATTCCCTCGAAATTTTAATTAATATTTAAAAAAAATAAAAATTAAACCGAGGGATTTTGGATTCCCTCGGTTTCATTCCGAGGGATTTCTTATTCCCTCGGAAGCTTTTCAATTAAAGAAAAATAATAATAATATTCCGAGGGAAAATCGTTTCCCTCGGTTTTCCGAGGGATTTATTCCCTCGAAATAAATTCCCTCGCCAAATTCGTCGATTGTTTCCTCGGAAATCATGGCGGAAAAGGATGGCGCCAGAATTCCGAAGGAATTTCCGAGGGAATTGATTTTTCTTGGAAAATACCGAGGGTATTTTAGTTCCCTCGGAAAATTTCGAGGGAAGTCGATTCCCTCGGTTTTGCCCTCGAAAAACTGTTGTTTTTTTGTAGTGATAGACTTTTAATGTTATTCTCAATATATTATATTAGGATTAGATATCTAAATTTAAGTTTATATTTTTTTATATTTATTTTCCTTTTGTAATAATTTTATATAACTCGTATTTCTCTTAAATAAAATATTTAAAATTTTAAAAATAAAATTATTTCAACTTTTATTATAAATAAAAATTATTTCAATGTGTATATATATATATATATATATATATATATATATATATTCTAATTAAATATAACTTAATTATTTTTTTATATCAGTAGAATAAAAGTAAGATATTGAATTAAACAAAATATGATAAAATAAAATATTGAATTAGATAACATATAATAAAAGGAAAATATTATATAAAATATATAATAAATATATATTTCAAATAATATATATTTATAATTATTTATAAATAATTATATTTATTATATATATATATATATATATATATATATTTATAAATATATTTATAATAATATTATGCATTTATATATTATTATTCATAAATATATTCTACATTTATAAATATAATATAATTAATTATAATTATAATTTATAACTTAATTTATATATCTAATATATATTAAAAGTATATAATCTCTCACATGTAATCGACTTGGTGAGACGGTAATATCACTCCTCTATTGCAAGAGGTATGGGATTCGAGTCCCACCCATGCCATATGTGGGGAATTAAATTAACACAGGTTGGGTTGTGGGTTGGGCTCCGGCGGGCTGGGCTAGGCCCGCCCAGTTTTTTCTTTATAATATTTTAAAAATGCTGACGGGCTTGACCCGTCAGCATTTATAAAATTAAAAAAAAAAAAAAGGGAAAAATACTGATGGGAAGTATTGCTGACGGACGTTACCCGTCAGCAGGCCGTCAGTATTTCTGACGAGTACGTTAAAGCCCTGACCACAAAAATGCTGACGGCCATTATCCGTCAGGAGGCCGTCAGTATTCCATATACTGACGGATTTGGCCGTCAGCATTGCCGGATTTCTTTTGTAGTGTTAAAGCCATTGATCCAGATGCATT
The DNA here is from genome assembly GCA_014905375.1 of Phtheirospermum japonicum. Taxonomy (NCBI): domain Eukaryota; kingdom Viridiplantae; phylum Streptophyta; class Magnoliopsida; order Lamiales; family Orobanchaceae; genus Phtheirospermum; species Phtheirospermum japonicum. The sequence continues at coordinate 2,022,357 of BMAC01000121.1, read as the reverse complement.
TGTATGCTTGGATGGCATTGATAAGAGCAAGTGGACGTTGTCCCACAACGGCGGCAAACAGTGTGGCATCCTGACGACCAACATGTCCGAGAGCATCAATGGAGTGATGAAACGTGCTAGACAGCTCCCAATAACTACTATCGTCCGAATCACATTTGCTCAAAGTGTTCAAATTTTTTATAATCGCTTGAAAGATGCGACAAAAGTTCATAATATGCAAAAATTCTGGCCTGATAAGATATATGACATATTCAGGTCAAGACAGCATTTAGCGACATCTTACCACACTACGGCTTTAATTGGGCGGCACAAACGACCGAAGTTTCCGCACAAACTGCTCCATTGAAGTTTATGCCATTTAGCATAGGAATAGAGTTGATGCTCGCAATAATATTAGTTGGAGTAAATATAGCTGAATTTAAAGAAAATAAACTTATCATGCTCATATAAATTAAACTTAGAATCCAAATAATAAATTCAAATTAAAGGTAAATCCCATCTCAAGATATCGACACCCATCAAAATCTCATCTTTTTACAAGAAATTAACTTGTAATGACACCTTTGCGCAGTAATCAAACAATGATAATAAGAACATATCAAACAATGAGTCTTCCTTTTGGCCGATTCATTGCTCATATGTAAAACCAAATAATCATCACATGTTTACTACTGCAATTGCACATATAATTATGATAAATATGAATCTCCCTTTTGGCCGATGAATATTCATATAGATCACATGCACACGACCTTTTATATTTTGAAATAAATTAATCTCTACAAGAGAGGTCACTTTTGTGACATTGTTGATTCAATTAATATATCTCAAAACATATAAAAGTATATCAATTTTTGAATTTAAAATTTAAACTCTAAGACCAAATTAAATTCATGATTTTATTTGAGGACAATTTATAAATAAACCTTAACTGAACCTCCAAATTAAATTTATAAATCCCAAAATTTACTAACATGCAAATGAGCCCAAGATTTAAATGTTTTTTAGTAAAAATATAAAAAAAAATTCAAAATCTTCTGCATAGCCAAACAACCCCTTAACAATTTTTTGAAATTTTAGGAGTCTTTCTGTAATTTTCGAAGATTTTAATAATTACAGAAATGCCAATCTAAACTTAAAACAATTTTCTGAAAAGTTCTTGGGGTCCGAACGAAATTTCAGAAAGTTCATGGGTAGTCTCGCAGTTTTCCAAAAACTTAGGGTAAATCTCTAATTTTATATTTTATAAATTACAATCAAGCCCAAAACTATATCAAATTCTCTAAATTTTACCAAACTCTAAATCAAATTTTGGGCTTTCGATTCAGGCCCTGATTGCCGGTACCGCCGACACCAGTCTGCGGCCCGTGAAGAGACGAGACCGCCGGCAGCAACGGCCTGCCGAAAAACTTGCCAGAGCGCGGCCGGGATCGAGAGGAGCGGACAGCCTGAATCAGTTTCTAAATTTTTATTTTTATTTTTTGATTTGGAAAAGTCAACTGCTCCTATTTGCAGCCTTTTAACTTGCGGCCCCTTTTGTTTTTTATTTAATTTCTTAATTAGGGGGCCCTTAATCCATGTCATTAAGGGCGAGTTTGGTTGGGGTGACAGGGTGGGATTACGTTGGATATCCCGATTAATTCAGTGTTTGTTTTGTTTGATGAAAGCCCGGGATATGAATCCGGGCCCGGGTTTAGTCCTCCCAAATGGAGATAACTCCATCCCGCCTCATACCCCGAGATAATTCATCCCCTTCTTAATCGTTACGGTGAAATGACCATGATATCCCCGAAAGTCATGAACAAGTGGCATCACAAGTGAGAGTCAGCGAAAAACTAGGGTTTCGTAAACAAATGGCGGAGAGTGATGTGAAAATGGGGGTTGTCAAGTGGTTCAATTCAATGACCAAAAGGGGTTTCGATCCGCCATCAAAATCGACGGCTTTCGAAGCTTGGTAGGTAGAAGAGCCGGTTGAGTTCGTCGTGGAATGCSSSGACGACAGTCGTGCCAAGGCGGCGAAGTGACTGGTCCAGATGGCGGATCCGTGCAGGGAGGTCGCGGCGGTGGAGGAGGCGGAGGTGACCGATCTTATAGAGGCGGATGCGGGTACAACGGCGCAAGCAGAGGAAACGGTGACGGCGGAGCCGATACGGTGGTGGAGGCTGTGGATATGGTGGGGGATATGGAGGCGGCGGCGGTGGTGGCCGTTATAAGTCTGGTGAGTTCTATATACACACATATGCACACACAAATCTGAAAGGAATGCACAAATCATTTTTCTTTCGCAGAACAATTGCTTTTTATGATATTACAGGCAATTTTGGATTATTTATTTATTACTATGGCTCCTGCTTCACCTTGAAATATTTTATATATAGACGGCTTTGCTTTTCTTTTCTTTTTTTTGTGATTTTTTTTGTTTGATATTATTGGATAGGGTTATATTGCTATTCATTTTGGTTGATTGGAATATTTTGACAGTTATTACGCCGTATATCTGATCAAAGATGTGGGAAGATTGGAATTCCATTAGTCTCTATTTCATTTTTTAAATATAGTAACTCTTCTGTTTTTCCTTATAAAGTTCAATCTACTTGAAAGCCAGGTTCAGTAAGAATTTCAAATATTGGTGTTTGGTGTAGTTGATTGTCACTAAAATATACATTCACTCACTAAAATATATATGCTTTCTTTTAGATGGAGCTTTTTAATTTTATCAATAATTTTTTGTGCATTTCTGAAATTGGCTCTCGTTAATTTGTAGTGTTATGTTTACAGGGAACAATGGACTTTTTCTCCCAACTCGTGGAATAATATTCATTAGTTATGCTCGACTACTTGTATACTATAGTAAGTATTTATTGATAAATAAACTAATAAAGCTTGTTTGTCGTTTTCATTCCATTGATCCGTGAATTCAATGTCTATAGGTTCTCTTCAAGATACCATATCGAAGTGCGCATGGGAACATAAAAGGAACAAGAGTTGATACTCACCGTTTTGGCAGAGGTTTGTTTATAATATGAAAGTTATGCAGTGAGATATTCTTGTCTCCTCGAGCGTACAAATAATTTTATGCTACAACGAAGCGTGGGGTCTATTTTCATAGTATGACTCTTTATATCCAATTGCCAGCTTTCTTGGTCCTCTTTGAATGTTATTTGTTGTTAGTTTGGTTGGTTTTGGCTTTCTAGAAAATTATTGTAGACATTTTTGGATTTTTACTTAGATCTGAAGAATTTTCTCTTGGGCTTTCATTTTCTCAATAGAAGTTATTTATATGTCTCATTCAGTGTTTCTTCTTCTTTTTTTTTTTTGGGGGATTTACAAATCTGCTAAAAAATTATATTTCTTTAGCCATTTAACATACCTTGGTGAACCCGCAACTGGTAAAATTGCAAAAACAGTAATTCAAATGATGTCAGGTTCACTCCAGGTATTTTTTTTAACAAATAATAATAATTTTCATGAGCCAAAATCTAACCCTTTTTCTCAAAAAAAAATAAAATAAAAATGAAAGCAATTATCTTTTTGTACATTTGCAACTTACTGATTACTTGTTGTAAAACCTTCTAATGCTGAAAATTGTTTGCTTGCAGTAGACATATGCAGCTATGTGGATGACATGACTTTATTAAGAATGTGATTCAATCACCTGCATTTTTGCTAGGTCATCGTTCGGCGATCTTATTGTTTAATACTATCTTGCCAATGTAAGCAATGAGAAATAGCAAGGTCAGTAAAACATATTCAGGTTATTGAAGTATTAGTTTGGATGGAAATGTAGGTAAGCTCAATGTAAAAAAAAAGGTGATTATCAGCTTCTAGGAGGAATAAATGAGTTCATCTTTTTCAGAGTTTGCGAACACTCTCATCACGTTGGAAAAGAACAAGGTGCTGGAAGTGTGTATCCCCATAGTTGAACAACAAGAAAAGAGATAATTGGGAATGTTGATTTATACATTGTTTAATTTTTTTTAGTTGTTGATTATTATGGTTAATAGTATTAGCTAGTATGATGATGCTTGTAGAACTTTTCAGTATATGAATGTGTTTAGAGTTATTTTTACCTTCGTATTAAATTGTCTAGTCACGCATGTGTCAAGATTTAGATTTAGCAAATGTTTTCCTGCTTTATATTGAAATCAAATATGAAAAAATTCAAATCCATAAATATTTAAGAAATTTGAGCTGGAGTGGTTGCCAAAATCTTCAATTAATCCATGTGAGCTTTAAATTCATGGACAGAAGCACTAGAATTGGTGGAGAAATATATATTTATTAATAAAAGGGCATATTGGTATTTTGGCATTTTAATCCTATGCAATCAAGGACATCAAACGTGTGCCGGGAAAGTTATATTGGAAACAATCATTTGCACCAAACTCCAACATAACTCCAACATTCAACTAGCCCTAAAAGGATAAGTGAGGATAAGTGAGTAATTCATCGTAAGAAACAACATCCCACAGAAACTATTGATCATGGCAGAAACTGATATAATAGTTGATAATGATGATATATGCTTATATAGGGAAAATTTCATTTTTGGTACATTATGTTGACCACTTTCCAAAAAAAGGTACGTGATGTTGGCCAGCATCAAACTACGTCCAATATGTTGGCAAATTCATCAAATAAGGTCCATTTTTATCACGTATGCTGACGTGGCATGATTATATAATTTCTTATCATTTTTTATTTAATTTCAAATATTAAATGACAGAGAAAAGTCATTTTTGTCCTTCTAATTTAATTTTTTTTTCTTTTATTTCTTTTTTTCCCCCTTTTTTTCCTTTATTTCTTTCTTTCAGACCAAATTGAAGAAAAAGCCACGACAGCGTTCAAGGAGACGGAGATGCCTTCGAGAGCGCAGGACATACCGTTGTTCGGGCTGAGCTAAGGCCTACGGAAGGAGGAGCAGGAGGCAGAACAGATTGTGAAGGAAGGGTTCGAGGCGGCGGAGAAGGGAGTCGTGAAGGTGGAGAAGGGGGTCGAGGCGGCGGAGAAGGGGTTGAGGCGGCGGAGAAGGGGATTGAGGCGGCGAAGAGGGAGATCGAGACGGTGGTGAGCTTCGCGGTCTGGCGCAGGCTGGAGCCGTCGCCGGAGCGGAGGCTGGATCACTAGCTGGCCTTAGGGTTGATACGGCGCCATTTGGTAAACGGACGGGTCAAAATTCTGCTGCGGCCGGCCGAATATAAGTGGCTAGTTCCTTTTTGGCCCGTTCGATCTCTTGCTGGACTTGGCGGAGATGGTGCTGGAGGAGGGAGACGAAGCCGTAGATGGGGTCCTTGATGCGGCACTCGGCCTCGTAGGCCAGGGATTTAACGGCGTCGTTTCGCGGGGTGGGGTTGAGCTCGTTCAGGATCTTGCCGAAGTTGCGGGCGCCGAAAACTTTGTGTACGTTGATGAATTTTTGGGGGTTGTCCGGCGGGAAATAGGGGGCGAACACGCACTCCCGTGTGCATTTTCGCCGGAGATATTTGCAGGCGGCGCATGGTGCGTACGAGGATGACATTTCTTGTGATTTAAATTGCAAAACATGATTTTCTTCTCTCTTTTAATTATTGTGTTGATGTTATGTAAAATTTGTATTTTGAAGTTTCTGGAATGTAGGTTCAAATTCTTCAAAAAAAAAAACCAAATCAAGACGATTGGGTTTTTTGGCAGATGATGATATTTAATTGTGTTGATGTTCTGTAAAATTTGTGAAATTCAATAATTTTTGGCAGATGATGATATTTTATTACTTCATTTTTTTTCATCGGTTTTTTTAATTAGGTTTGTATTCATTGCTTTCAATTGGTGAAAGTCATATGTGGGCAGATGATGATAGTTTGTTGGCAGATGCAACATTTCTACTTAATTTCACACATTGATGAATATGTCTTTTCTTCTTCAATTTGAGTCCGAAAGAAAGGGAAAAAATAAATTATAAGGGCAAAAATGACTTTTTTTCGTCATTTAATATTTAAAATTAAATGAAAAATGATAAAAAAAATTATATAATCATGCCACGTCAGCATACGTGATAAAAATGGACCTTATTTGATGAATTTGCCAACATAATGTAAAGTAGTTTGATGCTGGCCAACATCACGTACCTTTTCTGGAAAGTGGCCAATATAATGTATCAAAAATGAAATTTTCCCTGCTTATATACTTGAGTCATATATAGGATTCAACTATTTTAGTCGATCATTAAAATAGATTTTTAGCCAATCATTAAAATAAATAGCCCACTGACCATTGAGTATCTACACATTCACGGCCCACATCCTATTAAATAAAGCCCAATATCTTAAACTTTATTTGATCATTTTTAATTAGACTTCCTTATTTGAAATTCTGTAATACTCCTATATAATTATTGCACGTATAAACAAAATATTGAATTATGGACCCAACACTAGGTGCCACTGGCTTTGAGGTGGGTGGCCTTCCAAACCAGGTTCTATCTGAAGGTTCAATCGTATCCTCTTGAAGAAGAGCATTGACATGAAGATCAGTAAAATGATTATAAATGCAATGTACTCCCTCTGTTAAACGAAGGAACAAATCTTGTTTTACTTCTATTATTACTACCCTTATTCCATAAATAATTTACTCTCTCTTTCTCATACTTATCTCATTTATTTTCGTGATCGTTTCCACTCTCTTGTAATATATAACGTCATTTTTCCTCTTTTTTTTTTCTACTTTTTTTGAGACGTCAAAATTTTCTGTATATCAAAGGTTAAAAAATCAATAGTGCTTATTTAAAATAACAAATACTAAATGACTTGTAATTATAATAAAATAGAAATGAGTATAGAATGATTTGTGAGAAGAATAAAATAAAATAGATTTGTACGATAATGGCAAAATAGATAAAAGGAGTTTTATTAAATTAGAACCAGATAAGAAAAATAGATTGTACTCTTCATCTAACAATTAAAATGAATTAAAATTTGTAATTCATGGATAATGATAAAATGAAAATTAAATTAAATAAAATGGAATTCGATAATGACAAAATAAGTAAAACTTGAGTTTTATTAAAATTGACTACTCGATAAGGAAAACAAATTTGTACTCCATGTTAAAATGGACATGAAAAAAAGTAAACAAAGACTAATATTTGCTGTTATATATATAAAAAAAACTATTGTGATGTAGTAAAAAGGAAAAATTAAAGTAAAATAACAAAACATCATGTGGTGTTCACTAACTACACGTTTGTTAACTATGAGTGTTTTTTTTCCCTTTCCAGAAAACTATCTGCGAAAATCGAGGGGCAAAGGAGAAAAAATAAATTCATGAGGTTAGTGGGAGAAAGAAATGTGGTATTAATGTGGATTAATTAGTCATTATACTATATTTCTTAACAAGGAATTGACCCACGCTTCACTAAGGGAGAAATATTTTTGATATTTTGTAATTATTATGTTTAATATTTGTAAAATGCTAAATAAAAAGAAGGAACAAACAATGTTGTTCTAATATTATTAATTCATTGTTTGAGCAAATATCTTTGAATTTTGGGTTTTAATTATTCATACGCAAAGAAATAAAAGAAAGTTTTAAATAAAAAAATTACAATCTTTAAATGATTATTATTTTAAATAATATAATTACCTTTTTAAAGAAATAAATCATGAATAAAAGTTCTTGAAGTGAAGTAATACATCATATATAGGTAATATCAATTGGAAAAAAAATTGCACTTATTAATTAGATTTTTCAAAAAATAGTTTTTTCTTAATCTGATTTATAAAAAAAAAGAAAAGGTGAAACGAAGTGGAAAAAAGAGAAATAAAAAGAATTCATATATAATTAAGGGATAATTCCCATATAATATACTTAGATCATACTCAATTCCCAAATAGTCCTTTAATATTATTCCTTCCCATTTAATCCAAAATCTTCCTATTAAATCAAAATTATAATATAAAATTTCAAAAATACCCCGACACTCAAAAATATTGAATTAGGAAAAATTATATAACCTAAATCCCTCCCCCTCTCCCCCGGCGCCGACTACACCCTCTCCTTCTCCCTTGGCTCCCGGACAATCTCCCTCTACATGGACATCGGCAGCGACTTCGTTAGGCTCCCCTGCCACCCCTTCGAGTGTATCCTCTGCGACGGCGAGTATTCCACCTCCGCCATCCTCACCGCGGCCCTCTCAATCTCACTCTCACCCCCGCCGCCCCCACCACCTGCAATGAGATCATGATTACAGTAAATTTTGTCGCCCCAGGCTTAATGTGCAACTAAAATAGGTGCAATGTGGTGATTGACATTTTTAATCTGATTCCTCAGATATTTTTTTTCATTATTATATAACTTTTGTGTTTATTGATATTTTATATAATAAGTTTATATCCTGTATTTGCAAGATGAGGCGTGATGATACTTATCCATACCACTTTTCTGTAATTGAATGATGATTAAAAGATTCATGCACTACAATCTTATCTCTCTTGCTAATCAAATAATTATTTAATGTAGTGATATTTTTCTTCGATTTTATTGAATATTAATTGTAATTATCAGTGACCAAATTTTCTGTGTATGCAATCCGTGATGAAGTTTGTTAAATTTGCTGATTATCAAGTGATTATCGCAAACAAATTCACCATCTTTCGGCTGAGATTGCTTTGGCTCGGCGCATCGTGGTTTCGGCGCACGGCGGGGACGCTAGATTCGCCCAATTCGTGATATAATTATTTTGTATAAGTAGTTTAGATAATTAGTTTTGCATAAGTAGTTTGGATTATTACAAACTACTCTGCCGTTTAGTTTCGAATTCTGTGTTATGTATTTTGGATTTGAATTAGTAGTTTGGAATATGTAGTTTAGATTTGAAAATGCATTCTATGTAATTTGGGTTAGGTAGACCATTAATGTTAAAGTTGGAGTTGATAAAAGTGTATCTTATGAAATTCCTTAATGTAGTATAAAATTTCTCAATGTAGTATGATTATTTGTTATGTAGTTTGGAACTTGACCGATCAATTACATGATATAGTTTTGAAATTTAATCGAGTAGTTCTGAATTTTTTCGAGCAAGTTTGAGATTTGCACAAATAGTTCTGAATTTTTGAAGAATAGTTTGAAATTTACATGAGTAGTTCTGAATTTACATGAGTAATTCTGAAATTTACACGAGTAGTTCTGAATTTACATGAGTAATTCTGATTTTTACACGAGTAGTTCTGAATTTACATGAGTAGTTCGTCAATTTACACGAGTAGTTTTGAATTTAAACGAGTAGTTCTGAATTTACATGAGTAGTTCGTCAATTTACACGAGTAGTTTTGAATTTTACACGAGTAGTTCTGAATTTACACGAATATTTCTGATAGAATATAAGTAGTTCTGAATTTTACACGAGTAGTATTGAATTTCGAAGAATAAAATAAAATATTTATAAAGGGTAATTTAGTACTCTTATATAGTTTTTTGATTAAATGGGAAGTTGAGATTTCAATGGCCTATTTGGGAAAAAACATTTCACTAATGGTCTATATAAGAATTTTCCCTATAATTAATACTAAAACCAATATAAAAAGTTTATCAATAAGCGAAGACACGTGTTATTTATTGTTCTCTTTATTATCATGATGACTGGTAAATGAATCATATATAATGAAATAAAACATAAATTTTATTCTTCAGACAAAGTTAAAATTACCTATCGTAATTTATGTAACATAATAATCATTTATTAAATAAATATCTAGAGTTTTCGAGTAAAATAAAATCACGTGGAAATTCTTTATGCTAATGAAAGTGAATAAAAAAAAGTTATTAAGCTAACATAAATAAAGAACGAAGAAAATAAAATAATCTAATTTTGTCAAAATACAAAATTAATTTAGTCAACAAAATTAAAATAAATTTAAATAGGCCGAGATATAATATCAACAACTAAAATAATAATAAAAAAATATGCGTAATGACATATTGCTCCATGTCATCTAATGGCCATTTAAAACGAACTTTGTCTAATGAGACAAAGAAAAATAAATATGAATAATAATAATAATAATAATAATAATAATAATAATAATAATATAATAAAGAAAAAGTTAATGAAATGATGACAAATGTTCTGATGTTCTGCAGCTGAAAAATTGTGTAAGCTTGTGACAACTTGACCTTATTAACGAATTCATACTTAAGGCCCAACAATATCTGGGCCTGCACTTGGCCACCATGGTTTCTAATTTCAATTAACACACTTGGGCTTGGGACCTGCGATTAGCACACGACACGAACCAAAAACTTATTATCAACTGTCCCCGGGCGCAACTTGTCCTCTCATCCGCACCGTCGATCAAACTAAAATCATAGATCATCGTTAAGTGTTTAGCTCGAGTTATACTGTAACTCCACTCTAAACCCTCGGAACACAATTTTAAAAAGATTTATTATTTTTCAGTAAACAAAAGAAAACCCTCACTAATTTCTCTCCTCCCACTATCCCCTTCCACAAGGTAGCCATGTTTATCGTCTTGTTCTAATTTAATTATATAAATCTGTTTAATTATGTATGGTTTGGTCTGCGGAGGGTTTTTATCAAACTATCAAATCAATCTCAACACACGTATTTTTCTCGAGTAAATTATATTTATAATTTCTGAGATTCTGTTCTGTGTTTAATTCAGTAGAAATTTCCTGAATGGCGGGAGGTGGTGGTTTAGTTCCAGGCGTTGCGGGGAATGCTGTGAGAATCGTGGTTGCCGGCGACGCGAAGACGGGGAAGTCGAGCTTAATAGTTACGGCCGCCGCCGAGAACTTTCCGAGTAATGTTCCGCCGGTGCTGCCACCGACGAGGCTGCCGGAGGACCTTTACCCTGACCGTGTGCCTGTCACCATTATTGATACTTCTTCGAGGTAATTGAAATATCTGCTGTGTGTGTCATGTCTATACATGGTGTTTGATTGGAAGTCGATGGGAAATTATAATTTGAGTTTTGTTCAGTTCTTAGGGCTTTGGAAGAGGTGTTCATTTTTTTTTAATTTTTTTTTATTTTATTTTTTTGCTTGTGATTGTGTATGTTGTGCCTTGTTTGTATTTGTAGATTTCAAATTCTGGCTCTTGTTTTTGTTCCTCCAATATGTGAAATTTGCGTTTGTTTACAGGTGATACAATTGCATATGTATTTTGATGTTTATTTATGGAGTATGATGTGAAATACTATAAAAGAACATATGTGACTGCATGGTGAAAATACTAAAATTGCAGAAACGTGTATGAGCCTGAGTATATTATTAAAGAAACCTGTGTGTATGCTCAAGTTGCAAACAATTACGCATAATTGAAATCTGAAGGTTGTCCTGTGGAGTTTTATTTGTTATCATTTTTTTTGGTGTCCATCCATATGAACATATGCATCAAATTATTGTGTATAATCGTATATGGTATGGTTATGGGATTTACAATTGCATGGTTTAGTCTTTGCTGTGGCTACCTGATTCATTGGGTTCATCTCATGTGCATGGTCTTATAGTTAATATAGCTTCGGCTTTTCTCCAGTTACCGCATATTATTTACATTGTAGTCCTTTGTTGATCCATTTGAATGCAGTATTGAGAATCGAGGGAAGCTTGTTGAAGAACTGACCAGAGCTGATGCTGTTGTTCTTACATATGCATGTGATAGACCTGAAACTCTTGATAGATTAAGTACTTATTGGCTTCCTGAACTTCGACGATTAGAGGTATTTACTGAAAACCTATTACTCTTGATCTAACAGAAGTTCTGCCACTGTTCCCTTCAGCTCGGATAATTTATTACCTAGTTCTTGTTTAATGTTTTAGATTGCCTTTCAAATGCTGGATTGCATAAGCTCTCTGCTAGTTATCTTATAATTTATCTTTTTGTAATTTGGTTATACATGTCTTGGCAGGTTCGAGTCCCTGTTATTGTGGTGGGTTGCATGCTAGATAAGAGAGGTGATCAACAACCTGTTAGCCTGGAGCAGGTTATGTCACCAATAATGCAACAGTTTCGGGAGATCGAGACTTGCATCGAATGTTCTGCTTTGAATCATATTCAGGTACTAATATCTGGAATTCAGTACAATAGGTTTAATTTTGGTATCTAAGAGACTGTTGAATGCATTAAAATTTTCCCTGTGTAATAATCGTGAGCTTTTGTCAAGCAACTTCTCAACATATATGGCTTTGTTGTTAACATATTTCAGTTACTTCCACTTTTTCCTTGTTGATACAAGGAAATGTTGCAATCATTGGATAATTGGTCCATGTCATGTCAATTGTCATAAGTTTTATGACTCGATATGCTTATTATAGATCTGCGTACAATTGTTGTTTTAAAACTCTTTACTCCCTCCTCCCCAAAATAATTGTTGTTTTAGCCCCTCTTTTTTGTCCCAAAATAATTGTTGTTCTAGGACATCCAGTATTACCCTTATTGTTTCTAAATTATGTTGTAATATCTTCAAAATGAGTGTTAGAAATATAAAATTTTCTTAATTTGTGTTAAATCTCTAGAACGACAACTATTTTGTAAATTTTTTTATTACGTGCTTCCATCTGTTAAAATTAAAATTGCTTAATTAACATTGATGTTTTCTTTTTGCAGATTCCCGAGGTATTCTACTATGCACAAAAGGCTGTGCTTCATCCAACTGCTCCACTATTCGATCAGGAGCAACAGGTTCTCAAACCTCGGTGCGTGAGGGCTTTGAAAAGAATCTTTATTCTCTGCGATCATGACAGGGATGGTGCCCTCAGCGATGCAGAGTTGAACGACTTTCAGGTTAGTTTCTTCTGATTCTGGCTAGATCATTGTGTTAATGTCTATGTGTTCTTATGATATAGTATCAATAACTTTACATATGCCCTGTATCAGTTTATACTAATGAGTCAATCTGGCATGATTGTGTAATAAATGCAGGTCAAGTGTTTCAATGCCCCCCTACAACCATCTGAAATAGTGGGTGTTAAAAGGGTTGTGCAAGAGAAATTGCGGGAAGGTGTCGATGACCGTGGTCTTACTTTGACAGGCTTTCTATTTCTCCATGCCCTTTTTATTGAGAAGGGGCGATTGGAGACAACATGGACCGTGTTAAGGAAATTTGGATATAACAATGAAATTAGACTTCGTGACGATCAGTTGCCTCCTCCAATAAAGAGATATCCTGACCAGGTACCTTTAATTTGGATAAGCAACTAACGAGTATGTACAATCTGCTCTATTCGTTAGAAGATCTTTTCCTGATTAGTTCAACCTGTTTCAGTTGTAGTTGCTTTGTTGTTATTTGTCAACATCAGTTTGTCAAAACTATGTCATATTCCCATTGTTTCATGTTCTGTTCACCTCGATTCAAGACATATATGTATGTTCATTTATTGGACTTCAATTTTAGGTTTAAGTTGTCTTTTTTATACATCAAGGCTTGTTCTGCTGCAGGAGGAAGCTATAAGATGCTGCTTAGTTTTTGTAATGTCACGATTAATGTTTAGATGACCTCGTGGCATAAATTTTCAGAATTTGGCTGCACTGCTACCCTGTCTTGCTATGCTCTTCGCATACATTTTTTATTATTAACTATACTTTGTCACATTATAGTTTATTAATGTTGCTATCTCCAGTCTAATTAATAAAATTCTGAACAAGAGGCAATTTGTGAATATTTAACTCATGAAAATGCATCTAGACCAGGAGACTGCTATTTGAAGGTCATCCGTCATGATTTCTTGAGTGTTGACTTCCCTCTCATTCATAGTCTTAGGCCCCGCTAACAGAGTTTTGGTGTTACAAGTTACATTTTTTTCTTTTCCTTTTTAAATATGCATCTTTCTGTTCTTGTGGATACCATCTTTATTAAAATTAAATTCTAATTCTCATTTGTGTAGAGTGTGGAGCTCACTAATGAAGCTGTGGAGTTTCTCCGGAAAATCTTCATCACCTATGATGTTGATTGTGTACGTAAAGGCTCTTTCTGTGGATTTTATTTGATGTATCTGCACATATCATCTTTTTGGAATTTGAATGTTGTTCAGTGAAGTCTTATGTTGATTGTTGCTTAGGATGGAGCTCTTCGATCTGCTGAGCTTGACGATTTGTTTTCGACAGCACCTGAAAAGTAATATGTTTTTCTTTGGCATTTTTCTTTTGTTTAAACCAATATGATCCTTTCTTGGTGGTTCGGAAAGCATAATAAATTCAATATGATAAACTAATCTTTCGCTGGGCATAATGAGCTTCTATAAGGTTATTTTCAATTCATTTGCACTATAAAACATTATATTTTACATAATGATAACTCGGTGTTGATTTTGAACCTGTTTTCCGTTTTTTTACTGTTATTGTTTTATCTATACTAAATAGAGTACAATTTTCATTGGTAATAAACCTTCTGTTGGAAATTTAACTCAGGCGCACTTAAGAAGCTGGACACAATTTTTAAATTCTCTGTCATGGATTGTAACTTTGATGCCTTCAATTTCCTTAATTTGGATGTGACTTTTCTCATGTTTTGCAAAGCAGATTCTGGTTTATGCACTTGATTTTAGTTTAAAGCTATCAAAAGTTTCTTTGAAATTCGTCTTACATTTCACGTGTTATTTTAAGAAGTTATCCTTATGGCTTTTTCTTGTGTTGCATCACTATTTGGAATGTAGTCCTTTCAATGAAGCTCCATATGTGGAAGCCGCGGAAAAGACTGCTCTTGGAGGGCTATCACTGGATGGGTTTATATCGCTGGTATGTCTGTTTGTTCTACCATTGCAGATGAAGTTCACAATAACTCATGACCAAACATGAGCTTTTCAAACCTAAAACCAACTAAAATGTTCATGTATTGCAGTGGGCCCTTATGACGCTTCTCGATCCAATTAGAAGTGTGGAGAGCCTTATATACATCGGTTATGGTGGTGATCCTTCAACTGCGATACGCGTAACTCGGAGAAAACGTTTGGATCGTAAGAAGCAGCAGTCTGAAAGAACTGTGTATCAATGTTTTGTTTTTGGACCAAAAGAATCTGGGAAATCTGCTTTGCTGAATTCTTTTATTGGAAGGTATCTTTTGAATCTACGCAAGAAGTGCTTTCAAGTGGGATTTGATTTTCTATAGTTAGTCAGATATTATTTCAATTCTTATGCTATTCTTCTCATTTATAGGCCTTTCCCTGAAGATTATGTTGCCACAATTGGTGACCGATATGCTGTTAATGTTGTTGATCAACCCTCGGTAAGTACCCTCTGAGGAATGGTTAATCCTAGTATTTACTAAACTGGAACTGACAGAGGCAAAATGATTAATTGACAGTTTGAAAATTGAAACTGTTGAAGAAAAACTTTCAAAATTTACTGAAATTTATGATATATTCCTGATATTTTATTTCACACGTCTTCACAGGGACTTAAGAAGACTCTTGTGTTGCGAGAAATTCCTGAGGATGGAGTGAAAGAGTTTCTATCTAGGAAGGAGGCTTTGTCTGCATGTGATGTGGCTGTGTTTGTTCATGACAGGTAGCTGTTATACTTCTTTAATACTTATCTTAATGGCCTTGATTAGAATGTTACCAATAACTGCTCTTTTGTGTGACAGTAAATTCTTAGATTAAACTCTTATTTATAATTAACGCTTTTGGATTCAGTACAAAATGCGAATCTAGGACTAACTATTTACTCAAAACTGTTATTAACAATTGACGGGTGCGGCACTTTTGTATTATCTAATAGACATACTATTTTGCCCATATATCAGCACATGCAGTTGTTAGCTTAGGGGATGCTTGGTGAATTTCATGGGAATGGGAATGGGAATGGGTTTGATTGTGGAGGTTAATGGGTTTGATAACCCATGTTTGTGGGGGGTATGGCTCAATACCAAAAATTGGGCAATTAAACCCATAGTGTGGTAGTTATCAAGCACCACTTTAATAGTGTTTCCCATTCCCTACTCTCTAAACCCTCCAACCAAGCATCCCCTTAGTCATATATTTTCATTTTCTTTAATTCTAATTTACACGAGTTCTTGCTTCTCCAGTTCTCGTGAACCTTCCTGGCAGAAGGCCACCGATATGCTTGTTGATGTTGCCAGTCAAGGAGAAGCTACCGGTTATGAGGTGCCTTGTCTCATTGTTGCTGCTAAAGACGATCTTGACCCTTATTTGACAGAGATTCAAGATTCAACAAGGGTAAATTATTGCTCTTTCTTGTATGGATGAATCAGGTTTCACATGGCTTCAGATTTTCTATTTTAAAGTATTTCGAACAGCTGTATTTGAGATTTGCGTAGTTATTTATTTCTTAAAAAAGAAAGAAGCTGATTGCTGTAAATTTAACAGGTAAGCCAGGATATGGGGATAGAGGCTCCTATACCTCTCAGCACGAAACTGGGAGATTTCAGCAACATATTTCATAGGATTGTGAGAGCGGCTGAACATCCTCATTTAAGCATTCCCGAGACATCAGCCGGGAAAACCCGTAAGCAGTATCACCGGATTATTAACCGCTCGCTCGTTTTTATATCAGGTATCTTACAGCTTTATGTTCCTTTAGTTCTTTTAAAGCTCACTGAAATCAAATTCTCCGTTTTTTTACAGAAGTCCCAATTATTCTAAGGAATAGTTACAAAGGTTATCCCTATGCTTTAGCTTAATTACAAAAAATGTCCAGTTCACGTTTTTTAATTATTTTAACAAAAAATAAACACATGGCAAGGGGTTATTTGTAACTATCCCTAATTCTTATAGATTTTTTTGGATCTGTGAGATATATTTACCTTGATTCAGCAATGGTTGCTCATGTGTATCAGTGTATGCATAGTTAGCTTGGATAATTGGCTTGTTCTGGGGATGACACTTTCAGTCTCACGAGAAACCCATTTTTAGTTATTATACCATTGTACTCACACATGCTTTCTTGTAAATTTTGAATCAATCTACTCTCCATTTACAGTTGGAGCTGCCGTTGCTGTGGTTGGGATGGCTGCTTACCGTGTTTATGCTGCAAGAAAAAATTCTTCGAGTTAGGAAAGCATCTCCCATGGGGCTTTTCTTCTTCTTCTTCTTCTTCTTTTTTTTCGTGGTTAGTTGGACGGCAGAAGTGGTTCTCCTGGTTCAGTATATTGAAACTGTCTTTGTAGGGAACATAACATTATAAATATGTTGTTGCGAAATTTTTCCCATTTATGCGGATTTTTTTATTTATTTTTTATTTTTTAGTTGGACAGAACGTGGATAATAACATATGCAATTTGATGATTCCACTTGCATGATGTAACAAAAACTCATGATAGTCCTAGCAGAATGCATTTGTGATGGTGAATTATTCCATCCACCGCCTTTTTGTCGTGTTTGAATGATGTCGATGATTAGTGTCTAGTCGTAATGCACCGGCCCTAACTGTGTTTCCGGTTTTGAAATCTTGGGCACGCATGAATATGCTCATGTTGACTCATTGTGAGTCAGTTTCATTTTTTTTCCCTTTGGAAACATCTCCTGAGTCAGAGAGAGCGTCAAAATCATCGCATAAAATGTTGAATTACGGGGATTAGTTTTAGCCTTTTGGAAAATTTGATCGGAATTTCAGATATTCTGGAATATGATGATTTATGTTTCTTTTCCTCTTTGTACTTTTTTTTGCTATACTCTGTACTTCCTGTATTGGTTCCTTAGTCAATTTAGGGAGTCAAATTAATGATATTTTTACCATCAGCCTCCTTGTAGGGACTCCTCCCTACATTCTTTTTAAGTTCCCTAAATGTAAGGAGGCAAACATGGCTCCCTATTATTATTATTATCATTATTTTTTAAATTGGCTCCCTATAAATGTATGATAAAGAGTTTATTAATAGGGAGTTTGTTGGAGTAAAATTAGAATAGGGAGTTCCTAAGTAAGGAGAATAGGAGCAAGAGACTTGGTGGCAACAACCAAAATGAAATATTATTTAATCCCTTTAAATTTTACATATCAGCTTCAGAAGTCTACGCTCCTGAAAGCCTTTTTATTGTAGAAATTTTCGGATCAATGATTGACCATGCAAACTAGAAATACCTTTTCTTGGGGAGAGGGATTTGAACCCCCGATATTCCTATCAATACTTCGGTTTTCAAGACCAACTCTTTCAACCGCTCAGACATTTACCTTTTCGAATTAAAAAAAAAAGAGCAGCTGATAAATTCCGCAGGACTGCAGGCATGATGCCTAAGAAAGATCTCAGGAGTAGCGGGCGTAGATCTTTTTCTTTATTAACGATATTACCAATACAGCCTACCGCATTCAAAAGAGTCAAAGCCAGCGCATATCAGTTTTTTATGCTCCATTATTCCTATAAAAAGAAGTCCCATCCCTTGGAAAAAAAAAGGTAGCACCGAAGAAATGAGGCTCGAGTTCAGACCATTCGGAAGGTGACCGAAACATTTGGAAGAAATGCTGCTTTAGATCCCGCCGAGATCAGATAAAGTAGGCTCAATTAGTTTAAAATGTGAGAATATTCGTGTACAATAATAATAGCAATTTTGATTGTCAATAAAGCCATTCATGGTGGCCCGATAGAATAGAATAGGGTAGGTTCTTGAAGGTAAATGTTGAACCTTTGTTTGTCTCTATTGCTAGGTTGAGCTTGTCCAAAAGAACGCCTACTTCGTTTTATTTGGCTGCCTAGTACTGTCCAGATATGTAGTAGTAGTAGCTGGTTATCTACCGGTTCTTTTCATTGGATAATGGTCCTGTTTGACAATTAGCTAATATTGATAGCTAATTGAATCAGCTGTTATGGATAGTTGATTTGACTAGTTAATTGTATTAGCATTTTGTATAAAAGTGTTTGGTAAATATTTGAAAGCTGATAGTTGTTTGATCGGGTAAAATAACTAAAAAGGGTTATTCACACAATTTATTGTTGTTGATTATTTCTTTATTAATAACATAAATTTATAATAATTGAATAATTAAAGTAAATTTTACAGAAAAAAATAATTATTATTTAAAGATTATTATTTATAAAAATTTCTTGAGTCGTAAAATTTTAATATATTAAATTTAATTTGGATAATTATTACTATTATTTAATTGTAAATAATTTTGCATGTAAATTAATAATTCTTTTTTCGGTGATTTGAGGACAAAATTGTCATGTCAATTTATTTTTAAAACCGCTATTCTCAAAAAGCTTCTATACGGAGCCTTTTCAAAATTAAAATTTTAAACCCAAAAAGCTAATTGTAACATCTGTTTAACAAACATACCAATTCGAGGATTTGACTAGTCAATCCCCTCAATTGAGTCAAATCCTCTCATTTTAACTCAATTCATTGTTTAACAAACATGGCCAATATATTTTTATTTTTTACAAAAAGATTGTCCATAAATTACAGGCTTATCTAAAAAGCCTTTGATACCTTTTTGCAGTTTATACCGTCTTTGAAGATGCTTTTTTCCTTTTACTGTTTTTACTAATCGCAATTTACGGATCACAAGGATCCAGTACCTTCCTTCCCCACACCACCCCCCTTTTTTTTTAATGTGTAAAATAAAAAAAGAGGGGTTTCGCGATTTAATTGCGCGCGTTTAAATATGTAAGTGAAGAAATTAAATTTGAATTCCAGAAGCAATTATTGCTGCAATTGGAAAGCATTTCGAATATTATGTACTGATTAGAAGAAACGACGTTCTAAGCTAAGCCCTTAAAAGCTTTATAATTGGTAGTAGAGTTTGACTAGCACTACCCTAGACTAATAGAAGCACTAAAAATATTTAATTAAGAAAAGAATTTGCCGCAATCCCCAAAAATATATTTAATTAAGAGGGAGTTTGAATCGAGCGCTACATGCCTGCAGTACATTTTTCAAATATCATTAAAGCGTGATTGAATTACTGGGAATTAGGCAGTATCCACTATGGACTAATAATTGTTTCATATATATAGATTACCATATTTATACTCGTACAAAAACTATGGACTTTTAACGGCTAATATTTGACGTGTTAATTATTTGTGCATAAAATATAGATGAAACCCTCTTTTGAACTAAATGACCCAGTTCACTATTCAGACTATACATGCATTTTGCACAAAACGTACTGAAACTAAAGCAAGTCAATTGGAAGTTTATTTCTTAAAAAAGGAAAGAAAGAAAGAAAAGAAAAGGACAAAAACCAAAGAAACACGCGTATCTCTTATCTTTGAAAATTATTCATGTTTAATATTAAACTAAATATTTTCTTAATGTATACTAAGAATTAAGAAGTAGTACTAATTAATTATATACACAGATTTCAACGTCAACGTGTTCGTCACCGGCTGCGGCCTGCCCTAATGCCTTCTTACTAATATCCCTAGAACCCTAATAAACCTTATAACCAAAGAAACAAATTGTAAAATAGAATTTAGTAAAACGAAATATGTGTGTGTGTGTGTGTTAAAACGATAGCACGTATTACCTAACAATCACGACAACACAACCACCTTTGGACCCTTATCTTTGAACTTACGAGGTTAAAATCGACACTCGAAACATAGTTAATATTTACCAAAACATACCCAACTTTCTGTATTCTTAGATATATAGTTAAAGTCAAACATGGAATTCATGTAAACTCTCATGCCCTGTACGTGAAATTTATCCCCATAAAGTTCAATTTACGACTTTCCTTTATTCCCACACGTTTGAAGGTGGAAAAATCAAAATACTGTTGTACCGACTCGAACACGAATTCGGGATATGTCTGATATACACGGGTATGAATATACATTTATTTTAAAAAATATAGAGTACGACATGGCTCATATACCTTTATAATATAAATAACTTTAATATATATTTTTTTATATTAAATTGTAATAATATTTTTTTCAATTAATCATATAAAATAATTACAAACTCATTCACAACAATTAAAAAAAATGAAAAAGTAAAAAAAGTGAAAATAATAAAAAAATTGATAAAAAAAAATAAAAAACTTGTTCGGACCGTGTCCCCACACGTGTCTTACCGTATCCGGATTGTGCCCAAAAAATTAAAAAAATAAAAAGAAGCATATACACTTACGTAATTGTTCGTACATCATGATGTATGGCACTGGTAGGCCGATAAACATTATAAAATTAATAGTTGAAACACACTACGCTGCTTAAGCATTGTGCCCGATCTAAGTTGCCAAATGGTAAAAAATAAATAAATTGAAAGTTAGAATCATTGAGTGTGATTGGATGAACTCTTATTTCGTTTACTTCCATTTCTAGAGAGAACCTTGTGAAATTTTATTTTAAAAAATATATAATAAATTCTAGAAGTGTGATTGGTTGTGAAACGAAAAATAACAACCATAGATGTGATATAAAATAATAAGTTAATAATAAATAATTATCATATGTAAATATATAAATGATCTTTTTTATTTATATTTTCTTGGAGAGTGTGTGGATATGAAATTGAAGAAAACAAAATAAATTGGTCATGTTTGACGATTGGTGAATAGTTGATATGAAATTACTTTAACTGATTTGACTAACTAATTGGATTAGCGATTTATATAAAATTATATGGTAAATAAATGATAGCGAATAGTTATTTGACTAACATAATCTATTATTGAGTAATTTTGTTTTAATAATATATAGATTTATATGACGAGTTTAAATATATATTAAACAATTAAAACAACATTTAAGAAAAAGATTAAGTAATATTTTAAATTAATAAATATATAAATTTCTCGAGTTGTTTATTTGAAAATATATTAAATTTCATTTGTACTAATAAATAAATAAATATCACTAATAGTTAATCAATAAATTAGTTTTTTATATTTATTATAAATTAATGATAAATACATTTTGATACCTTAAGAATAAAAGTGTCATTTTAAATAACTTCTTCTAAAATGAGATTTTTGGACTAAAAATCTCATACAAACATCTATTTAGTAATATCTAAATTTAAAATCTTGACTAGTTAATCTTCCAAAGTCGGTCAAACCCCTAATTTACGCTAAAAAAAATATCTAAATTTTAAACACTCCATTGTCAAAAGAGTAACAAAGTTTTGGTAAAACCTTTTGTAAACCGGAATGAAAAAACAAAAAAAAAATCTGACATCTAAAGGGCAACCTTTATTTGCAAATTTCTAGATGATTAGTTATAATCTATGAAGCACGGATACTTCTACGAGGATACTGTACCCACCGGATATTTACCGAATACGACACTTCTGCGGACACGTATCAATACGTACCCATAAAGTGTCAGTGTTTTAAAGAAAATTTTGACCATTTCAACTCCTGAATTTAATGAATAAATCGTAATATGAATTTTAATTCATTCTAATATGAAACCACAAATTGTGAAAGATAGTACAAATGTTTATAGGTTTCAGGAATTTTTTTTTTTTATTGTATAAATACTTTACTTGTTTCATGTATTTTTTAAACTTATCACATTTGAAATTCAAATATTTATAAAATTTTAATTTTTTTATTTAAATATTGAAACTTATCAATATATATATATATATATATATATAAACAAGAAATAATTAACAAAAAAAAGAAAAATCCAATTTTGTTTATTTCAAAGTCACTTGATAATATTAGTAATAGTAAAACCAAATCGTACCCGTACTCTTAAAATTTCAACACATGACGTATCTGCGTACTCGTATTGTATCGTACCAGTTTCCGGTACCCGTATCAGTGCTTCATAGGTTATAATCGTGAATATTAAAAGTTGTAGTATCTCTAAGAACATTATTAACAAACACGACATATGTCAAAAGAGCCCCACGCTTTTCCTTTTTCTATTACAGTACTACTTTTCTTTTCTGTCCAATTCTTTTTCCTTTGAATATAAAAAAAAAAAAAGAAAAGAAAAAAAAAGAAAAGAAGAAGCAGCAGCTGGCAGCCAGCAACAGTTATAGAAAACTTGCTAAATCCATAAACGCCTTTTTTCCAACATAAAACGCTACTTAGTATAATTAATTAGTAAGACACTTGAAATAAAAGCCAACCAACCCCAAATTTAGCTAATCCACGAAAACCACCAAACTAAGAATTTTGGCGTAGACTTGAAGTTTGACTGTTCAAGTCCAAACGAAACGCTTCGAAAATAACCGTGCGATTTTTCTTCGTGTTTTTTTTTTCCCTGCTCTCTCGCTCTAAAACCAGCGCTTCGAGTTGTGGTACCGCAAGGTATGTCCCGTTGTACGTTTCTGTTAGGCATTAATGCAGCCATTTTTATTTTGGGGGACATTTTTATGGATTATACTAATTAAGTGTGGGCAGTTTCTTTTGTTAACTGCTCGGTATTCAGTGTAATGCATTCCGATCTGTGAAGTTTTTTTTTTGTTTTTTTTTAATTTTAATTTCTGTTCATGTAGATTGTGTTTGTTGGCATATGAATCTATGGAGTTATACGCGTGTTTTTTGAAGTAGATGGTGCAATTATCAAGTGTAGGTGGTGTGAGGAGGAAAATCACGTGCTCCGAGGTGTGAATTTGAGTTTATTACTTGATTTAATGATTATTGTGTTGGATATTTTGAGTTTTTTTGGCCATTTTTTAGTTCGATGGAGTGAGTTTTGGTGGATTTAGATTTTTTAAAAAATTTTAAAGCAGAAGATTATGTGCTAGAAATTATTTGATTGCTTGAGCTGTGAAGTGAGGTTTTGTTGTTCTTAGTCATTTTTATGATTTAGATTAGTTTGAAACTTAGATCTGCAGTTTGTGATATTTGAAGTATTAATTATTTTTTGCGTTGGGATTTTTCATTAAATTTCAAAAATCTCTGAAGTTTGATTAATTAATTTCATTCTACGTCTTTCCCGTATTCGATTTTATTAATTACTTTCTAATTACATAAACCATTTCCAAAGTGCCATTAATGAGCGGCAATGAAGAAATGGTACGGTGGTGTTTTAGCCTCGTCTTTCTTGATGTTCTGCATGCTCGGATATCACTTAATTAAAAACCCGATCAACCAAAGCTACTTCCCGGGCCCTCTCAACGTCACCGGCACAAACCCTCTCGAGTGGATAAACCCCAGTTCCCCACCCGCACTCCCGAACCCCGAAAACACGTCCCAAGTCATTTCTATAAACGCCATTGTGTCCGATTTTTTCGCTCAGAGAAACTTATCCAAAGAAGAGCAAAGCTCTTTGCAGACATGGAACCATTTGAAATACCTAGTCACACACGCCCAGGGTTTGCCTAATGCCGTCGAAGCTATTAAAGAAGCCGGTGGTGCGTGGCGGAACCTAATTTCGTCCGTCGAGCAAGAAAAGCTTTTGAATAATGGGAGTTTGTCGAAGAGAGGGAAAGATAAGCAGTGCCCACATTTCCTTAGTAAAATGAACGCATCGGAAGTTGATGATAATGGGTTTAAGCTGCGAGTTCCGTGTGGGTTGACTCAGGGCTCTTCGATCACGTTTATCGGGATTCCGAATGGGCTTCTTGGTAATTTCAGAGTTGACTTGACCGGCGAACGGCTTCCGGGGGAGCCTGATCCTCCTATTATTTTGCACTATAATGTTAGATTGCATGGAGATAAGGTGACTGAGGAGCCTGTGATTGTGCAAAACACGTGGACGATTGCACATGATTGGGGTGCGGAGGAGCGATGTCCAGCTCCTGAACCGGAAAAAGTTAAAAAAGGTAGTGTTCTTTTTTTTGCTTTTTTTTTTTAAAATTTATTTATAAATTCTTTATTAAGAATATAAAGATTGAATAACATGTTCTGTGTATAATAAGTTGAGCTTCCTAGTTGTGTTGCGCTGTTGTATGTATTTTCCGTAACCTTTTCTGTCTGATGAGCTGCTGTAAACTAGGTGTTTCTTCTGCTGTGTGATTTTTCCTTCTGACTGAACCAAAATTTATGGATTATTTTAGTTGATGAAAAAAAAGGAAAAAGAATTGGGTTGCCTCAATTGAATTCCCTTTCGATTTTTCCGTGAACTATTTTTTTCATGTTTATGTCAAGCAGGCAGACTAACATTTGAGCTTTCTTCTTAAGATCAATCAAGGTTTTTTTTTTAATCCACTGTGTACTTATTTAATGGATTTAGTAATTTTCTTCCTAAGAATTTGTTATTGTATCCTCTCGAAACTGGAAATGCATTTTCCATGTGTGTTTCCCAACTAAAGTGATTTTTTTTTTATTTTTCTGTATTTTTCACCGTAGCAATCTTGTACAGTATAGGTTGCATTTATAATTTTCCATCGTCTTTCTTAAGTTGTTTGTCTTCTATGTTCTCTTCTGCTTCCTTGATGTTTACTCTGTGCACTGTTGTTGCATGTATTGGGCGATGCTAATTGTTGATATCAGTGGATGAGCTGGATCAGTGCAACCAGTTTTTGGGAAAAGTGAATAACCAGACTGTCAAAGCTAACCGACACGACGGAGGAAAACCAAGAAAGTACTTTCCTTTCAAGCAAAATGATTTATTCGTTGCTACACTCAGAGTCGGCTCTGAAGGAATCCAAATGACAGTGGATGGAAAGCACATTACTTCATTCGCTTTCCGTGAAGTAATCTTTCTCAAACCCCTTCTACAAAATTTACTGAATTTCTTTTTTTTTTTTTTTGAGGATTTGACTAATTTTCGTATGTTGACCGTGTGCAGACTTTAGAGCCATGGCTTGTCAGCGAGGTACGGATTGCAGGCGATATAAACTTAATTTCAGTTGTGGCAAGTGGTTTACCAACATCAGAGGACTTAGACCTTATAATCGACCTAGAAGCTCTTAAAGCTGTTCCAATACCTCCTCGAAAACCAATGGATCTCTTTATTGGTATTTTTTCCACTGCCAACAATTTCAAGCGTAGAATGGCGGTCCGAAGATCATGGATGCAGTACCCAGAAGTACGTTCCGGACAGGTGGCAGTTCGTTTTTTTGTTGGTCTGGTGAGTATTGATAGTTAGAAAACGCTCATTGGAGAATTCTTTGTAAAGATGATTACAAAATTACCCCTGAGGTTTAGTCTAATTATAAGAACACCCACCTATCGTTTTAAAGTTACAAATGCATAGTTACCTTACCAATACCCCCTTTGAGGGTGTTCTTTTGTAAGACAAACTAATGTCAAAGAGTATTTGTAATTGTAAAAGATAACCTTTTTTTTTTTTTTTTTTTTAATTATGGTAAACCTCAAGGATAGTTTTGTAATCAACCCTTGCCTTTCTGTTGTAGAATGTTCCCATCTGAAAAGTATCATATTTTGAAGGATTAGTTATAAAAATTTCGTACTAAATTTTCTTACAAAATTTACTCCCGAGGTTATCCAGATTACAAAAAGACACAGTTATCTTTCAAAATTGTACAAAACCCCTTATCATTTGCTACTCTTTTGCAATTTGCACCTACAAGAGGGGTAATTTTAAAAGCTAAATGATTTTATTTTTTTTGTAATTACATTAAACCTCAAGGGTGGATTTTGTAATTAACTCATTGGTGTATAATGGTAATTGAAATGGAATCTCTCTTGTAGCATAAAAACCAGATGGTGAACGAGGAGCTTTGGAACGAGGCACGTACGTACGAAGACATCCAGCTGATGCCTTTTGTTGACTACTACAGTCTCATCACATGGAAAACCATAGCTATATGCATCTTTGGGGTAAAAATAATTTTTTTTTTTTACCTTTGTTGCTTGTGAAAGCATTTTCCTCAGTACCTCATTTGCTCTTAATCTCTTCCAACAGACTGAGGCTGTTTCTGCTAAGTTTATCATGAAGACGGATGACGATGCGTTCGTTCGTGTAGATGAAATATTGAATTCCTTAAAACATACCAATGCGACCAAGGGTTTGCTCTATGGTCTCATCAATTCAGATTCAAAACCGCATCGAAGCCCAGACAGCAAGTGGTATATTAGTCCCGAGGTATTTTTGACCTTATTTTACTATTTCATAAATAGAGCCATAAAATTGGTGATGATACAACCCGGAATCGGAATCATATCGGATATCCGTTTTCGAGCAAGGGTGAACTCCATGGCCTATTCTAGTCGGCAAAACTCCTAAGAAAATCCTACGAAACTTATTTCATATCATTAATTTTCATATTCAAATGGCCAAAGGGCTTACATATTTATAGTGGAAATAACAAACCTGAATACTACTACTACCCAACCCTAATCCTATTATTCAACTATTAATTAATAAATAATACTTATTTAATAATAGACTAATTATAAGACCTAGGGGGTATGACCTAGGGCATATCAGGTGTCATCTTTGATTTTTGGGTTGATTACAAAAAGTACTGTTGAGATTTGACTTAATTACAGTTGTATTATTTTTATAAATGTGGAGAGTTTTGAAATAATTTTTGCTTATGAAGGGGGTAAATGTAAGACAAATAAAATGTCAGAGATAATTTTTGTAATTTTGAAAGTTAGTCGAGTTTCTTTGTAATTAGGTCAAATCTCAGGGTTACTCTTTGTAATTAATCCTGAATTTTTATGCAAATTATGTATTCCAAGAAGAAAAAGGGGTTGAGGATCCTTGCCTCAGATGATGAGATAAATTAATATTAGTTATTTTTGTACTTGTAATTCTGACTTGGTTCACATCGGAATTTTTGTTTTCAAGGAATGGCCACACGAAACATATCCACCTTGGGCCCACGGTCCTGGTTATGTCGTGTCACGTGACATTGCAAAGACAGTTGCGAAAAAACATAGAAAGGGGCAACTAAAGGTAACAAGCGATTTATTCTTATATCAACTATATTACAATTGAGTTTGTACTTTGTTGTAAGTTCAATAACTAATATACTAAAAATAATAATTATCGCAGATATTCAAACTGGAAGACGTTGCGATGGGAACTTGGATCGACGACATGAAGAAGAACGGTTTGGAAGTGAAGTACGAGAAGGACGAGAGGATTCTCAATGAAGGTTGTAAGGACGGTTATGTTGTTGCCCATTACCAAGGCCCACGAGAGCTGCTTTGTTTGTGGCAAAAGATTCAAGAGAAAAAACGTGCTCTTTGTTGCGGCGATTAACTCATGCTTGCATTGAGTCTTGTGATGGAAATATATGGGTTAGACTACACGCATGTAGAAGAAGAGTTTGACTATAGGTGTACAAGTAGGAGATATTATTAATATGCATATGGTTAGATATTAGGAATACGATTACTTATGCTGTGTCCGTTTTTGAGCATCAACGACGAGCGACTTGTATTATAGAGCGAGAGATAGATGCGATATGTGCTTAGGTGGTGGTTTAGGGAGTTTCTTTTGGTCATGTTGATTATCGGACGAACTGCAAATGGTTTACTATATTTTTGTGCAGAGAAAGAAATGAGCACTGCTTTAACAATTCTTCTGGGATGTTGTGAAATTAGAGAGAATTTTATTTCACTTTATGTGCATTTTGACCAGGGAAAAGATGACAACACTATATTGTAGCTAAAAATTAAATCTTAAAACTTTTTTTTCTTCTTAAATATCAAAAATATAATAAACCCCTAAAATATTAACTAATTAAAAACTAAAAGAAAGAATCTACAAAATTATGAAAAACTAGAAATAACCCTTATAAATCTGAAAAACTTTTAAGAAAAATTAAGGTAAAAAAGAAGAGGTTAAAAAACGAAAAACTGAAATTTAGGTTTTGCGTAGCAATTTTTTATCCATCAAGTGGCTTGACACAAATTCTTGTTTGCAATATATAAAATAATGTGACAATAGTAGAAAACAATGTGACTATGAGATTACCATATATGCGATTGACAATTACTATGAAACATATGACATTCAACTTATTATAACGAAGCCACACGAAATTACAATCGAGAATAGGAAATGTGAAATGGTGATTTATTACATTATGCATGGATTTACACTGAAATTCTAATCTGTTACTCCGCAAACTTAACAATCATACAAATCTAAAAACCCATCCATAATTACTCGTCTTGGGAAAAAAAAAAAAAAACTTACACACACACACACAATTAGTAACAATAATAAAAATAAGTTCAAGGGATATGGATCCACACACAAACCAACAGCTACAAACCCACGACCCGGACCCGGACCTGGCCCAAGGAATCACGCAGACACACACCCAATCCCATATCGCGTAGTGGGAAACACGAGAAACAGACCACTGCAAATAATCCCCACCATCAACGGGAAACTCTGCATCACCTCATCCAACTCCGCCGCGTGACCCGGGAACACGCAACCCGTGACCCGATGATCCGACAGCGCGATGGCCACAAACA
This sequence comes from Phtheirospermum japonicum, assembly GCA_014905375.1. Taxonomy (NCBI): domain Eukaryota; kingdom Viridiplantae; phylum Streptophyta; class Magnoliopsida; order Lamiales; family Orobanchaceae; genus Phtheirospermum; species Phtheirospermum japonicum. The sequence continues at coordinate 1,993,154 of BMAC01000121.1, read as the reverse complement.
CAAGCGCGGACATCAGCGCGTGCACAAAATCGCTCAGACCGACCTTATACTTGTCGTCCCGCGGCACGTCCAGGCCCAGGCCCGTTTTGAAAACCGCCAGGCCCTTGGGCGTCACGAACCCGTAGTACAGCTTCCCGTCGGGCCCCCGGAAAGAGTCCGTGAAGTGGAAAAAGAAGCAGGAGAGTGTGCAGAGGGCGAGCAGCGAGTAGATCATGTGGGTGGTGACGGAGGAGCACTCGCCGGTGGCGTAGATCGACGGCAGGACCATCTCGAAGGTCAGCAGGGTTCCGGTGGGGAGGAAATTGGCCAGGAGTGAGGTTTTTGAGAGGGTTTTCTGGACGCCGCTCGCTACCGCGCGTCGTTTACGGCCGCCGCCGCCGGAGGAGGCGGCGGGTGGTGGCATTTCGTCGGGGGCGGTGGATGGAGACGGCGGAGGGTTGAATTGAGGAGCTGCGGTGTAGATTTTTATGCCGATTCGTTCTGATGCTGATTTTTCCATTTTTTTTTTTGTTGATTTGGGATTATTTTGGATTTTGCTTTGTGGAGTGATTTTGAACTTGGATTGTTAATGGGTTGAGAAATATTTTTTGGATTGGATGGGAAGGTATAGGATAATATACGGAGCGGTTTATTTTGATAAATTTAAAAAGCTCAACCGTTTAAAGGGCCGCGCGAAAGGTTGGGTTGCCGGTTGCAACCGATCTGCGTCTCGAATATTTAGGAAATATTACACAAAAGGCCAGAAAGTTTCTGATAATTACTTAGTTCCAGATGACATGAAAGATCGGGTTGAGAATGAAATTTGGTTTTTATTTAATATTTTAATAAATATAATAATATCCTACATTAGGCCTCTAATCAGACCCTATAGCGGATCCAACCAATTAAATATTTATATTTATTACAAATGCAAAAACAGTTGAAAGAGCGTTTATACAATCATATACTTTACTTTTGACCATTTAAATAAATGTTTAAAAAAATATGATTTTTTATTTTATAAATACGATTTTTATATGAAAAGTAAGACTACTATAAAATAAGCCAAACTTCCAGCAGACCTACTAACTAGTATTAAGAGGGTGTTTAACGAAATTGATATCAAATTGTTTGAATAAAATAAGATAAAATATCTATTACTAATTAAATTGTCAAAGTTAAAAAAGGCAACGAAAAAAAAGTTAATTTTTTAAAAATAAGTTGGGTCTCTTACTTTTTCAAACACAGCTATAAACTCTTAACATCTCACTCTAGAAGCTTATAAGTTTTTTTTTTTCCAAAGTACCAAATAATTCTACATGTGCTTATTGTTGGAAATGGATAACGTAGTTTTGTAGAAATGCAGTTTTCATGTATGATGTTAGGTTTCGTGATAAACGTCACCAGATCTAACACCAACTGAATTTCAGAAAGTAGCAGCGGAAAATATAAATAAAAATAAACACAATAAATTAATTTCAGTTCGTAAGTAATCGTACTTACGAACTTGGGTGTACAAACCCGAAAACTATATTARTTTTCAAAACGTTCAGATCCAAATACGAAATAATAAAAAGTAATATAAGAAAACATTTAGTATCAAAAACTTGATACACAACAAACTCTTCGCTTCCTCGTTAGTCGAATTCTTCCGTTGGTTACGCAACGTTGTAATCCTTCTAATTATCCACCAAAGCTCAGAGTCTTCTGTTCTCGTTCTGCTTCAATAGTCTCGTCTCGTGTATGATGATCTTCTTCTTTTTAACCTTTCTAGGTCATACTTTTAGGCATAATTTAAGACATTCATATTTTGTGAATTTGCCTATATTGCTGAGTGTTCCGTTTCTCGTGTTTGCTTCTTATTCTGACGTCTCTTGATTTTTTTTGAGGATGTAGTTATTTGATTGTTTCAGTGGCGTTGTGATCGGCTGTGCTGGGC
>BMAC01000121.1:1963129-1982528 GCA_014905375.1 Phtheirospermum japonicum | reverse complement strand
GCTTGGATTCGACGCTTCAGCAAGTTGCGTCGACTGACGCTCCTTCAGTCGACGCTTCAACAAGTTGCGTCGACGGTGTGTCGACTGACGCTCCTTCAGTCGACGCTTCAGCAAGTTGCGTAGACAGTGCGTCGGCCTTGCGTCGACTGACGCGGATCATGGCTCGCGTCGACGGTCCGCGTCAGTCGACGCGACAGAGCGTCTGTCTCCGTTTCTCGATCTTTTCCTACTCGTTTCGCCGGAAGGCTCGTTCTCCTATTCTTGAACATCGAACTTCGTCTATTACGCGCTGAACTCTTCCGGTTACTTAGCTGTAAGGTAAAAATAATGAAATATCACCTATTTGCATCAATTACGAATAAAATACGGTAAAATAAGTCAGAACTATGAAAATACGGAATTATGCTTAAATCGTCCAACTTATACCAAAAACAAATAGAAAACGAACTAAAAAACTAATAAAAATAAGGACAAATCTACTCTACTCACCAACAACCCCCACGTCGAACCATTCGGATCGCCAAAACCCCAAACTGCCAATCCATCAACCACCGGCCGAATCACCACCCAGAGCCCCCACGTTTTCAACAACCACCGTCCACTTCAACCATAGCTAAACCACGACCAATTCTCACCACCACCGCCGCCCAAATCGGCCCAGTCGAATCGCGGCCCGATCCCAATCGCCAACACCACCACAGCCGATCCAAAATAAAAAATCCAACCAGCTGCGGCCTGATCAACTCCGACTCAGCCACCAACCGAGCTGCCTGCCAAAGTTGCTGTCGTCGGGCGCCATTTCGTCTTCGCGTCCACCGCTGTCGCCAATTGCCGAGTCACCGCCATGGAGGAATCGAGGGAGAAAGGGGAGGATTTTTGGGCAGCCAATTTCTAAGACGGGAGGAGGAAATTACCGCCGAGCCTAGAGCGGAGCGGTGCCTACTCTTTCGACCGCCGGCGCGAAGAGTTTTGTTGTGTATCAAGTTGTTTGATACTAAATGTTTTTCTCGACGACCATGATTGGAGAGGGCTGGCCGATTTTTGCGGGATGATAGGGTTTGGGTTCATAGTTTAGGGGAAAATATGGGAGGGTTGTGAATTTAACCAGATTAGGAGTTTTGTAAAATTACATAAAAGTCCTTCTACTTCCATATATATAATTTAATGGAATTTAAGAAATACAAAAATCTGGTCCACACATATTATTAGATCTAAGGTCAGGATTGGTCCCTAGATTCGCATATATTGACGTGGTTCTCATTTGAACCTAATCATATATATATATATATATAGGATTGGGTTCAAATGAGAACCCGTCATTATATGTGAACCTAGGGACTCATCTTGACCATTAGATTGAATAATCTTGATGGTTGAGATCATGACATGTCAGCATGGTAATAATGTAAAAAATGTATTAATTAATTAAAAATGGTATTTTGGACATATATCAACGTTTACAAAGAGCACTACATTGTTTTTTAGAAAGCACAATAGATTAAGAAAAAAAAAAAATACTACAGTTGTATACAAGAAGCATCGCAAATTTCGTGTATAAACTGCAAATTTAAAAATTTGAAATGAAACTCAAATCTTCAACAAACCATAACTTTTTCAAATTTTATTCGTTTTGAATGAAATATATATCAAATTAATCACATTCTCAAGATCTACAATTTAAGATACATATTGCATGTTTTAAAACCTAAAAAACATATATATATATATAATTAAATTAAAAAAACTAGACTGATTTTAGCAATACAGTACTGTGTAAAAAGTACAATGAACCTGGACATATAATTGCACTGTGCAATATTAGATCTAAGGCCAGGATTAGTCCCTAGGTTCACATATAATGACGGGGTTCTCATTTGAACCCAATCCTATATATATATATATATATATATATATATATATATATATATATATTCCAATATTGAGTGTATTAAAAATACATAAGTTTAAGAATGAATAATAATAAAAATAAAAATATAATATTTAATTTATTCACGGTAAAAAGAAATTTAAAATAAATTATTAACTCTATACATATCTATCGTCTTTGTCACAATAGTGTTTTCAATCATTTTTTACTTTTACTATTGATATTGAAGTATAAAACTGAAAATTTCTAAAAATTGGTGATATAGACGAAATTGAGTATTTATCTGTTGTACTTGTATAATATCAATGTAATAAAACATCTTTTAAATACTACACCAAATAATATTGCAATATGACAAATATTTTATTGTGAAAAATAAAAACAAATAGAGAAGTATATAGACTTATTCTTAAAACTATATTTGAAAGATATTAATAAAATATAACGATGAGAATATGTTAGATTTGATAAAATATACATCAAATTTTTTTCAAAATAAAATCATATTTTGCAAATAATAAAGAAACTCCATATATTTCAAATAAGTTAAAAAAGAACAAAGTTGAAAACATAGAGCATCTCGTAATATCATATCATTATACTATTTGCGATCCTTTGAAATGATCCCAAAATTTTTAAATATTTTGCATTCTCATCTTGTAAATAATATTAATAAATCAAATAATATATGCTCTACCTTCAAAATTATGTAGCTAATCTGTGAAATAAGAAATCGGTATGTGATAAGAATTTAAATAAGCACTATAATCTGGTGGAAGATATAATAGGGACAAATCGGGATGAAGAATTTTAAAAATTGAATTACGGACCATTATGAATTCTAAAAATAAAGATCAATTTCAATTGAATAATATTAGTTAAGGTCTATGGAATAAACTATACATTACACAGAATAATCGTGTATTTTCAAAATTTTAGAAAATCTCGTCAAAATAAAAAATTACATGCAAAAAATAATAATTTATATAAAAAAGAATTGGAAGTTTATATCATTTCTAATTCATGAGTTAAAAACAAAATACAAATAATGATGAAGAGTACCATTTGCCTATGCGCAAGGTTGAATAATCATTACAACTCATTTTTGATAGCTTATAAAACTCCAGTTGATGTTTTAGTTCAACCATACACATAAATCGATCATGGATTAAGAATTATAATTAGAAATCAAAATCAAAGTTCATATGTCAAATGTGTTTGGGGGGACATTCAAGAATGAAGAGAAGAATGATAAGGGAAGATTAGATTTTTAAAAAGGATGAACAATATAGATATTAGTATAGGTAAAAACCAGTATTTTAAAACGCGTATCAAGCAACACGGGTTGCGTTTTGATCCCAACGTTGGGTAGTGTAAATAGCGTTGTATATTGCGTGTGCTATTTAAACAGATTATTTTATTAAAAATAATTATATATTTCTTGTGAGTTATTTTTAATATAAAATAAATTTTTTTCTGGAAATATAACTTAATATGTAATATTAACAACTAAAATATAAGAATATCAGTAAAAAATTACAATTTATAAAATACAATAGAAAACAAAAAATAATATAGAAGTTTATGATGATATGTAATAAAATGTTAAATTTTTGTATGAATATCTAGAAACAAGTTGACAAATTGATCATCAAATAATATAAATGAAAAACACGTATCAAAGAATTAGTTAATAGGTGGATAGTTTCTATTTATATGAAAAATAAAATTATTTTTTATTTATATGGAAACACCGATCAAAACAGGCCAATAACATAATATAAATTAAAAAAATTGTGTAAAAAATTACTTAAACACCGTTATAATATTGGAACAGACTTGGTAAGTTAAAATTTTAAATAAATAAGAATTGTGATGAAAACAATAGGGCAAATAGGACGGGAGAAATATAAAGAAAGATAAATAAATATTACACAGACACATACAAAACATTAATTTTATAGAGAGTCACGTGAAAGCGTAGATGTGGAGGACATCTAATGCAGCAATTTCTTTTTTCCTCTTTAATGACAATGGTCATTTTAACTCTATATAAATAGAGCACTTTGAAGGACAAGAAGAGACAACAACAACAAAAAAAGGATCTTGCTTTTGAGTTCCTTCATCCTCTTTATTTTTGCCATTCTTCTTATTTTCTTTTTCAGGGCAAACTTGTTGGGTCTTCAAATCAATTTATTGTGAAATACATACATTAGGCTGATGTTGTGTTAACCTTGGGAAACGAACGGTGTTTAGACTTGCATCCTTGGATCTACCGAAAATTGATTTTTAAGGCAGTGGGACTTTTCCACGACATCTTTTCATTCCTTCTTCGTTCTTTTGTTTTTTTTCCAATTTTCGACAACAATTTAAAAACGCATTTGCTATGGCTTCTATCACAAGAGCCTTACCCGATTTGTCTAAACTGGAACCGCTTGATGGAACGAATTAAAAACGGTGGTCTCAAAAGCTACTTATTTACTTTGAGCAACTCGAAGTGGACTACATTTTCTTTACGGAGGCACCAACGGAAACCATTGCATCTTCGTCAACCGTGACGGGCATACCGATTGATGACGAGTCAAAGAAAAAATCTGAAAAGGAAAACAAAATTGATCGTGGGCATATTCTGAATCACATGACAAACACATTGTTCGATTTGTTTGTCAGCAACAAATCGGCCAAAATAATTTGAGATACTTTGGAGAAAAAATATGGTGCAGACGACGCTGGTAAAAAGAAATATGTGGTGGGAAAGTGGCTACAATTCTAGATGGTAGATGACAAGCCAATTATGGAACAAGTGCACTTTTACGAGAATCTGACCACGGATGTTCTGAGCGAGGGCATGAATATGTGTGAAATATTTCAAGCTAATGTCCTTCTAGAAAAATTCCCACCTTCTTGGAATGACTATCGCAATCATCTCAAGCACAAAAAGAAGGACCTCACACTTCAGGAACTCACCAGTCACATGCGGACCGAAGAGGCGAACCGCCTCAAAGATAAGTGTATTGTTCCTCTTGTCAATTCTTTTCGTGCTAATTTAGTTGAAACTGGTGATCATTCGGAAAAGAACAAATTTCAACGTAATCCAAAAAAGAGTTTTTTCCAAAGGAAGCAAAATCCAGTGAATAAAAACGACAAGAAAATTGTGAAAAAGATTATAAATTGTTACGTTTGTGGAGTGCTTGGCCATAAGGTGTATCAATGCCAGAAACGCCAAGGACAAATCAAAAACACGCATTACAAGCCAGGAGGTCAATCGAAAGTTCAAGCAAATGTGGCTGAGGCAGATGAGATTATTGATGTATTGGTCGTAGAGGCAAATCTGGTGGAAAACAAATAGATTGTATTCTTGATACTGGAGCCTCTAGACATTTCTGCTCTAACAAAAATTTATTCAACAACTTTGAAGAGGCTGGTGAGGGCGAATGCGTATACTTTGGAAATCAAGTGTTGCTGGAGTTCTTGGAAAAGGGAAGGTTCTTCTCAAACTTACTTCTGGACAAACTTTGTGCTTAAATAATGCTCTTTATTTGCCTAGCATGCGTAGAAACTTGATTTTAGGCGATCTCTTGATTAAAGCTGGGTTAAAATTTGTGTTTGAGGCCAATAAATTTGCATTAACAAAAAATGGGGAATTTGTGGGAAAAGGTTATTTGAATGAGGGCTTATTTGTTTTGAACGTTGATTCTGAGATTGTTAATGAGAATATTTCTTCTGCTTATGTTGTTGAGTCTTTTGATTTATGGAATGGTAGACTTAGACATGTGAATGTTGCTTCTATCAAAAAATTACAAAAATTGGGTTTAATTTCTTGTGCTACTTTAAATAATTTAAGAAAACGCACAACTTACGTAGAAGCAAAATATGCAAAAAAGTCATTCAAATCAATTGAAAATAGAAAAACAGAACTGTTGGAATTGATTCACACCGACTTAGCAGATTTAAAAAACATCGTCAGCAAAGGAGGAAAAAATTATTACATTTCTTTTGTTGATGATTACTCTAGATACACTAGAATATATCTTTTAAAGAATAAAAATAAAGCTGATGAGATATTTTTGAAATATAAATTGGAAGTAGGAAATCAATTAAATAGAAAAACCAAAAGACTACGATCTGATAGAGGGGGAGAATATAGAAGTATTTTTCTTAAAGATTTTTGTGAAAAAAATGGGATAATACATGAATTCAGTGCTCCTTATACTCCCCAACAAAACGGTATAGCTGAAATAAAAAAATAGAATTCTTAAGGACATGATGAATGCAATGTTACTTACTTCTGGTTTGTCTACTAATATGTGGGGTGAAGCTGTTCTTTCGTCTTGTTATATTTTGAACCGAATTCCTCACAAAAAATTAGATAAAACTCCTTATGATTTGTGTAAAGGATTTTCCCCTAATTAAGTTTTTTAAAAGTGTGGAAGTGTCTGGCTAAAGTGTGTTTACCTGTTAGGCCTAATGTTGGTTCAAAAACTTTTGATATTGTATTCATTGGACATGCTCAAAATTCAGCTACATATAGATTTATGTCGTTGACTGTTCATTCTATTTGTGAATCTCGTGATGCTGAATTTCTTGAACATATATTCCCATTGAGAACATTGATTGTGAATAACTAGCCTATCACGTCTGTTGGAGTATCTGATAGTATGCCTAATTCTTCGGTGCCTACTTTTGAGCCTGTTGATGATATTAGAAGGAGTAAAAGAAAAAGAACTGAAACTATTTGGTCCTGATTTTATCTTACATTTTTAGCCGAAAATCCTGATTACATAGATGAATCTTTTGTGTCGGCCTTTTTAATCAGTGAAGATCCCATGTTTTATAAAGAGCTGTGACTTCTGTAGATGCCAGTTTTTGGAAAGAAGCTATTCAAAATGAAATTGATTCTGTTATGAGCAATCACACTTAGGATTTAGTTGTTTTACCTAAAGGGTGTAAACCTATTAGGAGTAAGTGGATTTTTAAAAGAAAATTGAGAGCTGATGGTACAATTGAAAAGTTTAAAGCTAGATTAGTCGTTGGCTTTTCTCAAAAGAAAGATTTTGACTATTTTGACACGTATTCTCCCGTATCTAAACTTTCCTCGATTAGAGCTTTAATTGCTTTGGCTGCGATTCATAACTTGTGTATTCACCAAATGGATGTGAAAACTGCCTTTTTGAATGGTGATTTGGATGAAGAAATTTATATTGAACAACCCGAAGGTTGTGTTGTGCAGGGACAAGAAGACAAAGTGTGCAAACTAAAAAAATCTTTATATGGTCTTAAATAGGCACCTATTCAGTGGTATGAAAAACTGAATAAAACTTTAATTGGTGATTTTTTTGTGGTAAATGGTTCTGAATCATGCATATATTCTAAGAGTTTTGGATCAAATATTGTTATTATTTGTTTGTATGTGGATGATATGTTTATCTTTGAAACTACCACTGAGCCGATTATGAAAACCAAGAACTTCTTATCTTCTAAATTTGATATGAAAGATTTGGGAGAAGCTGATGTTATTATTGGTGTTAAATTGCAAAAAACTGAGTATAGTTTTTCTTTATGCCAGTCTCATTATGTGGAGAAAATCTTAAAACGTTTTAATTGTTTCGATGTTGAGCCTATCAAAACTCCTTATGATCTTAGCATACATCTTAAAAAGAATAAGGGAGATAGTGTAGAAGGGTTTGCTTTTCCATTAGATGTTGGAAGTAGTTGGTGTCAAAGTTTTCTGGTGTCGAAAGATCCAACGGCTCCAAGTTGTCGTCCCCCGAGGAAACTGGGCAGCCTTGTTTTGCATTTTCCGCAAATGATTTGTTGATGTCGCTTTCGTTGTATATCCGACTCCTGAAGACGGTGCATCTTGTTTTTCCAATGGTGTGACCACCTGTTTTATTATTATTTTTATTATTTTGGAAAAATGTTGTGAAATCTCTAATTAACAGAATTTGAAATTAAGATCAAAAAAATTCTTTTTAAGGAAGAACAAAATACCCATGAGGTTTAGTCTTAATTTTTTTAAAGGAAATATAAACCTTAAGAGTGTGTTTGAAATTAATTTTCTTGTCATATTTGGGACACACTGTAAAAGTATATATAAAAGATATATTGCTGATTTTCAAAATACCTCCGATTGTGATGAGTGACTTATTTAAATATCTATTAATATATTGAAATGAGCTTTTACGTCAAAAAATTCATTAGAAAAGTGAACTCAAACAAATACTTTTTTTGTTTAATATAGTACTCATTGGATAAAGGTTAAATATAAAGGTAGTCGTTTGTAATCAATCAAACGACTGTAGAAGAAACAAACCAGAGAGAACAACGAGATCCTGTTTTGTAAGGTTATTTTTACTGAATAAGTCAATAAGTTGACTGAGATTTGAAGTTGGAGAAGGAATGGCGCCACTTTCTGCCGCAGCCTTGCTTGCTGTTTTGGAGTCTCTTCTTCCAAGCTTCGTGTTCCAAGCTGTAAGATTTATGAAATCATGTTTATTTAGTTTTACACCAACATAAGCTGTAAGATTTATGAAATCATGTTTATTTAGTTTTACACCAACATAAATAAATTTTAGCATAGTCCCTTTGTTTATTTAATTAAAAGAAAAAACGCCATCCTTCAAAATTACAATTACATTGCATTACAAGTCAAATTTTGTGAAACGTTACTTGTAAATTGGCTAACTCCAATGAAAAACAATAGAGTATACATGCAATCCCATCCCTTATATTCCAAGAAACACTGCAAACAAATTGTTCAACTATTTTTATGGAACTACTAACTGGTAAGAGGAAGAGAACAAAACTAACAAACATGAATTGAGTTTGAAATTCCATTAGTTTGTCATCATCATACAAATAAAGTAATAAAACCAATAAGAGACAGAATCACTCAAGTAAACCAATTAAATCCCGATTTCAGAAATCAAATTGAGAAAAATTCGAAGAAGAAGATTAAAATATCTTGAAACCCAACTGAACACCGGATTTTTCGAAAAAAAAATAACCGAAAACCGAACCGAATATGATAAAACCCGAACCGAACCAAAATTTTCGGTTCGGTTCGATCGGTTTGTTCGGTTTTTTGCTCACCCCTAACTACCAATACAAAAATAATACTTCAAATTTCCCAATATTTGTAACACACAATTACTGCAGCCAGATCATAAAACGTATCAACAGGGTTCGAATAAAAGCATGAATCAAACTTATCACGGCAAGAAACCATGGCCACTGATGGCAGTCTCGAAGGCTTGCAACCGTTCCCCACGAGCCAAGCCGTTGCGATCGTAAGAGGAAATTTCGTTTATGTTGAGATCTACACAAGTCTTGATAAGCTCTTCCCCAACTCGTTTTGCTGCCTCCTAATTTTTTAAGAATTTTTACAAAACCTTTAGACTCCAATTTGTGTTTCACTACTTTGGATCAATTCAGACATACGATTAACCTCAAGGGTACTTTTTGTGATTAACCCTAAAAACAATTATGTAAACCTCATATTTTCTCTAGCTTTCAAGTCTTCATTTCAAATTATTATATTCGTAAAAATACTAAAAATTGAATGGAACACGTACAGCAGTAGTGCAAGACGGATCATTTCGTATCGATTTCTGCAAAGTGCTTCCAGAGAACAAACACTTTTTCTTCTGGTCATCGACTAACACAGCATACAACTGCTTATCCGAACAGAACACCGAAAGCCTAGGTCTTGTGGCTGTCCCATTAAACTATAATAATAATGATGTCAATAAATAATTCAAAAACAATCACTGATAGTAAAGAAATAAATACATAACCAAATGAACCAAATGAAAATGCACTTCATTTTGTTTACCTTATTTTTTAATCTTCTATTCCGAATTTTCGCACTCTCGGTCCTTTGATTGGCTCTTGCTTCGATCACCAATGGCTTCAAAACCCTATCTGAGATTTTTATTTATTTTTAATCATCAAGAAATTGCGAATGTTTATTATTAACAAAAGAAATTCGTGTTTTTGTGCATAACTAACTCATCATTCAAAATACCAATAGCAGCAAAATCTTGCACATAGATACTATAGAGAATTAAAAACACTTAAAGAAAATACAATAAATTACTAATATTGCTCACTTGCAGAGTGTATGGGAAGGGTATTCGAGCTATTAAGACGAGTTCCGAAAATCCCACAAGCCTGGAATTTCAATCCAGCAATACAAGAACTAATCGCCATGAATTATACACTCGCCCTCAACCCAGAAGAGTTTACTGTTAGAGAAACGAACAGCTGTCGTCAATTTATGCTGCAGACACTCATTGGGGCATTTCATCAAACATATCAGTGCAGGTATGAAGCAAATATTCAAAATTACCCTTTCTGTGCCCTGACCTTAATTTCTTCTTACTGGAGTTGGGCCTAATTTAGTCCCTTGAAGCCCATATAAAGGTTTTTTGTTTTTTTTAGCCACAGACCCGGCCAAGATAGCCCACAAGAGTTACAATGAATACCCACGTACCCAATCCAACTTCCAGGAAAATATCTCTCGTATTTAATATTATATATATATTAACATATAAATAAACTAATGCAATAAAACAAATCCAACATTCAATTCAACCAATAAATAAAATGTTTCCAGATGTTTCTACAAACTTCCACCTTCGTCTTAAAAATTCCAATCTTTCATCTCCATCACCACCACCACCACCACCAACACAAATCTCCATTATTACTTGTCTTTTCAGCTCCCAAATTCCAAACTCTCCTCTTAATTTTTTAATTTTTGAACAGAAATGGCTTCAGATTCAGAAACAGCTTTTTCATCAGACCCACCATCACCGTCCCTCATCGAAACCCTAATAAACTCAAGAAACAGAGACATCTCTCTCTTTTTACCCTTCATCTTGGGCTTAAACGCCATAAACCCACATCAAGAAACACAAAATCAAGACAGCCCACGTGACTCACCTGACCGTATCATCCTCATCAACCCCTCCGCACAGAGCATGGTCGTAATAGAAACAGACAGCTCATCTCTGGGCTTCGGTTCTTTATTTAACGGCAAAAATGGCCGGCGGCCTGCTTCGAAAGCGTCAATTGATGCTATGGAGAGTGTAGAAATTGAAGGAGACGACCAACACTGTGTTATTTGCTTGGAGGATTGGGAAATTGGGGAAAAGGTTAAAGAAATGCCATGTAAGCACAGGTTTTGTAAGGGGTGTATCGAGAAATGGTTGAGGGCTCACGGGTCGTGCCCGGTTTGCCGATACGAAATGCCGGTGGAGGAGGATGAAGATGGTGATGGGAAGATGGGAAGAAGTGAAGAAGATGGAGAGAGGATGAGAGGGATTTGGGTGGGCTTTGCATTTAGTAGGGATTGATTGAGAGAAATGGGAGTGAGTTATGATTTTTTAACAAGTGATCAAGAAATTAATGGAGGGATAGAAACATTTTTTATTTTGAATGTAAAGTTTAGTTTTTTGTTGAAGATTTTTATTTTTCAATGAATGAATGAATGGATTTCTGTCTGGAATTTTATTTTTGTGATCTCTGTATTATTTTCTTGATGTGATGTGTATGGTAATGGCTGGTGAATTATTTTGTTGAAATATTCTTGATCTCAATTAAAAATATTTTATGTTGATGGAACTGTTGTTGACTTTATTAATTCTTGGCCAGAGGAAAGTGATTCCATTGGGTGCAATGTACAAATTTAACTCCACCAAATGGCAATCAGGATGAGCATTGCCCTGTTTTCTATAAGACATTGTGGCGATCTTATAATGAGGTTAAAAAAAAAGTGATTATGAGCTGGAAATGGTCTCAAATTTTGAGAAAAAAAAAAGTGATTATGGGTGTGGGGGTAAAAGTGTGGATGAAATAAAAAAATGGGTGTCTGGTTAGGTGTAAAAAATTTATTGAGTATTGAAATTTGAGTTATAAAACAAATGAGAATTGAGAATCGAAATCTCAATCCAGGTATTGAAATTATCGTCAGAATTACCTTTGGATATATCAAATGCTAAAAACGTCTCTAATAAATCATAACAATACAACTCATGAATCACATCAATAAATTTAATTGCAGCGAATTGACATTAGATTATTCTAAAAGTCCTAAAGATCTTAAAGCAATACACAAAAATTAGATTATTCTAAAAGTCCCAAAGATCTTAGAGCAATACACAAAATGTACAAGTCAACAACCATTAACATCGTATCTAGGTGTAAATGAAAAAAATACTTGAATATCAAATGAAACACGAAAAACTCTTATTAATATTTAGAATCAAGTCAAGGCCCTCGAAATTAAACCAAGTTTATTTGAAGGAAGACAACGTATAACTTTTGGGCGGAACCCCTTTTACATCAAAAAAATAAAACTTACCAAGGTTATAAGACAACCAACGGGTAAAAAAAATGATGGCTATTATCAAAGGGATTTCATTACCTCCCAAGAAGTGACATAAAAGATCAATATTGAATATATACACGACCTTGCCGAATCATTCACAAGATTTGGTATTGTAGTTATGTAAGTGAACCTCGGAAGAATCTTGACACTTAGTTCAAATGAATGCTACCGCACCAAGTCTCAATTCAGGCGAAAGTGGAACTTCACATGAACCGGTATTATACGCAAAAATACTATATATATCAGGGATTTCACTGTAAAAGGAGATTTTACAAACATAGTGGGTATTTCTCAACATTCCCGAAGGACCAATATTCTCAACTCGTTATATGAGAAGTTCCAACTTTATCTCATACATCCGTATGAATTAATGTTGAATCTGAATATTTCAAACTTCAGTAAACGAGAGATATTGATAGATGATTAGGCGTAGACAAATGCAAATTACGGCTGAAATCCCGACCTAGAAAAAATGGTTCATTTTACTTCTTGAAATGAACCTTAAAGGATATGTAAAAATCGCGTAGAATTTAACAGGATCAAATATAAAAATATGAGTTATATCTGGAGAATCATTAAAAATGATATTCGATAATATGACCAAATTATTCAAAATCCTTTTTTATTGACACAGTCGAGGGCATGGAGAAAGAGAAACAGAAAAAATATTGACAAGACCTTTGTTACCTCAAGTTACAATATATTTGTCATGTAAACGAATACATCAAGTTATTTAAGGAGTACCGATGGAAAGTCAAGGTGAATGACGAATGAACCAATTATTATTTGCAAAAATACCAAGTCCTTTGAGAGAAATGTTAATATAAAAATACAAGCCAACAACTAATATGAATACAATTGCTAGAAAGATGTCAATTCTAAAATTTAAGTGAACAAAGTGGTGTCAACAGGAAACACTTTACAAGAATTACAATAGATTAGAGAAATCAATAAATTGATTCCTTCGTTTGCTGTGTTAAAATAACATTCCAACAGTTGTTGAAGGTCATCAATAGAGATATTAGTTGAAGAAAGAAAGAAGTCACCCTTATACTTTCTGTAAACAACAGAAGGTTTTCATGAATATAAAGAAAGTTGTGGTCATAACAAAAAGCACAGAGCTATAAATCAAGGCAAAGAACATGGCCAAGACGAAGTTGAGATTCGTTATCAAGCCAAGGAAGCACTAGCATGAATCCAACAAAAAGAACTCTAAACCAAGTCCAGACTAGATGCTAATGAAATTTTTAAAGATTACGATTGTTGAACATATGGAGTGTAAAAACATATTTCAACATATTATCCGAAAAACTATTAAAGATAAGTTAGACATTTCAAGACAGCCCCAAAGTTCGAAAACTTTGTCTACTATCAAAACCTAGTACAAGTACGATTGTTCTAAGCTTTGCAAAGGTCTCTTCTTCAGGTCTATGAAAAAAAAAAAGAGTGATTAGAGAACGGGTATCTATCCCGGATGTTATGGATTCAAGTACCATATAGTCACAAGTGTTGCAGATAATGCATTCCTTGAGTATGTACAAGTTGCAACAAATGTTGAAACCCAAGGTCACAACTGAAAGTTTCAAGTCAACTTACTACCTCTGGGGTTAAAGAGAGAGAGAGTTAGATCTTAAACTATAGACTGACACTTTTAAGATACAAACTAACGAGATTAAAGTTTCTAATTTAGATTTATCAACGACAATGGAAGAAGTAAGAGTATCAACCTTGATAAAATAATAGTTGATATCTCATGAAAGTAACGAGCATTTTGTATCATATTACGAAGTCATCCAAATAAAGTATAAGAATGACATAATTTTGGAACCCTAGTTTCAATCAATACTATCGCACCAAGTTTTCCTCGATGAAATTGTTTACGAGACTTGGGGTTAATTTGATTAAAGAGAAATATAAAATTATAAAGATATTTTAATTTTACGCAAACATATTGAAACTAGTTATTATGTGAAAGTTTTCTAAATATTTTTTATTGTGTAAGTATTAATGTACTTTATATTTAAATACTCTTTACGTTTAAGTAATAGTTATTATGTAGTCAAGAACAAGGGGGCATTTGAGTCAAAAGAAGAGTAACTTTGATTAAGCAAGGAGATGGGGAATGAAAAGAGAAAAATATAGAAAGGAGCTGAATCCCAAATTAAAAGTAACTATGAGTATTTTCTAAAAAATCCCTGTTCTAATAATAGAAAAGTTAGTACCCTGTTAGCCTGATCTCATGATATGCATCTAATGACAAGAATACCCCACAAGACTTGGGAGGATTGGAATGATTTGATTCTCTCAACAATTAATTAACATAAAGGCGTTTGGATGCTAATTTTACATGTACTCAAGTTGTCTGGTTTGGGCTCCATTCTGTTACAATTTGCAAGTGTCACATTATTATTTTATTTTAATTTTATTTTTCGTTGTAAGTTTTATGGAGAAAAGAAGAATGTGCAGAATATGTGGTCTACGTACCTCTTAATCAGCATATATGATATGATGTACTCAAAGAAAGTTCAATATTGGCCCATACACAAAACAATATACACATTCACTATTACCATTCTATTCACTATTACAACCTATTACTAGGTTTTTATATTTTATATATATGGCACATAACAACCTATTAATACTCCTTTGCTACACCTCAACCCCACCATTGCAGTTCAAATCACAATTCAAATCAAAATTCATCGGTCCGTTGCCGTTTTTGCTCCTTTTTCGATTATCCGACTCGATGTCATTTTTCTCCGGACGCATTTCCATAAGCGATAGCACGACCGGATTTGTCTTCCTTTTGTTATTCATAGTTTGAATTTCTTCCTTTTTTCTCCCCGAGCTATCCGATGACGTAAGCGAGCTCTCGACCGAATATCCGTTGCGTCCTAAGAATACCTTTTCTCTTGAATTTTTCAACATTGAGTTGTTATAACTTTCTGTTAGTACAGAAAATGTCGACGAGCTCGGACATCCCGAGTCAACCATAGACACTAACTGAGAGAGTTGAGCTTTGACTTGTTCCACCTCACTAGAACAAGAGCTATAATCGGAAAGTGTTTCGTGCGCTTTTTTCAGCACGGATTGTAAATATTTTCCTTGCGCTTCGATTCGTAGCTGCAAATGCCTTTGCACCTGAGTATATGTTTCGGTTAACGACTTTGAACGATTAAAATTAGTGAATGAGTTTCGTGCTTTTTGTTTGTTTGTTTGTTTCGTTACCTCGATTTGTTCGTGAAGTTTTTTTTGTACATCCATTTGCATTTGTAGAGCTTGAGCTACCTGCAAATTTCTGAAGGAAAAGAAAACAGGATAAGCTTAAGTGAAATTTATTTTATTTATTTATTGTAAGTTAATTTAGTTTGATAGGATAGAAATTAATTACTCATTAATATCCTCATGTGCTCCGATGGAAATCTTGTCTGTGGATGGACTTGTCTGATTTTCTCCATCATCTAAGTTGGAAAAATAAAATAAAATAAAATGACAAAGGTGATATGTTACAATAAGGGGCATGAATTATAAATTTTGTTAAAGTTACACTTGTTTGTTGTGTTTATGATCAAAATAATAATCTGTTTGTTTTACCTTCTTGTTTATTTTGTTGGTACATTTGAGATTGTTGGCTTCTTCCCAGTCTATATTTCTGTAGCAAAATACAAATTAAAGTCCTATTAAAACAAACCATTCAATATAAACTGAAAAAATAAAATATAATAAAAGGAAAGGAAAATAGTTAATTCAAACACTATAAAAATTACTTGCAAATGGCTCTTGAGGTGGTACAAAGTGAGACCATTAATGCCCATGACCCTCATCAAGGATTTTGGTGTAGCCTCTGCATTAAAAAAAAATAAATAAATATATATATATATGAATTTATAAACAAAGAATCTAATTAAGGTGCACTAAAAATAGATTTAGAAAAAAATGGTGAGGCATTGAACTAACTCTCTGGGCCGCCGAGCTGAATAACCGCGTCGACGAATCTTTGATGCAACTCTTGAGTCCATTTCAATCTGGGCTTTGCATCACTTGATAACACCAAGCTCATTTCTTTAGTATTGTGAAGTGTCATTTTGTGTTAGTGCTATAAGAAGAATAAGATTTTGAGGTTGTAAGTTTTTGAATATTTTGGCAGCCCTCAAATTCTCTTTATAAGTGGTGAGTTGTTGTAACTATGTCTTATGTTTTCACTCCATATCAGGAAACATATGTGGGGTTATCCTGGGGAGAATATATGCCTTTGAGTTGTGGCCCCTTTTTCCTTTTTTTTTTTTCTACCATTTCACATTTGCTAGCTAACTTTCTTTATTTGTGTTATATATATATATATATATACACACACTTTATTATTGTCATTATTCATTTTTTTTTATTATTGATAGCATTATGAAATTCATTAGTTAGACACTTGTTAAAATTCAGTTGTGTTGACACTACTATTGAGGTTCATTTATCAACATTATATGATCCAATAGCTAAACATTTTTGCAAGAGATTAGCTATCTATTGAGTTTAGATTGCTAGTCATAAAAAGAAATATTTCAAGTTATATATATATAATATTCTTTCTTCTTTGACTTGAAAGGTTGGAGAGAATCTGTGATGCTGCAAAAACAGAGAAAGCAACACACTTCAATTCTAGTTCTCAAAAGGAGAGAAAATTTGGAAAATTAAAAAAAAGAAAAGAAAAAGTGTATGGTTTGTTTTTATCCTCTGCTGTTTTCCCATTGTGTGTTTGATTCTTTTATTAGTTAGGCAGTCCCCACCATGATGTTTAATGGGTGCAACTTTTATATAAATCTTAAGAAGCTTTAATGTGGAATTTTTTTTAGCCATGATGATGCTTTAATGGGATGTTTCTTTTTAAAGATTGCAAGGGATAATAAAATGAGTTGTTGTGTTTTTTTTTTTCTTTTTTAAATCCTGAATTTAAATTAGTTTTTTTTATTATTTATTATATTAAAATTTCCCTTATGAGGGTGTGTGTGTGGATGGATTGGCATGTTCTTTTTGTTTCTTGTAGGGAAATAAAGAATCTAGTGTTAGACTTTGGGATAAGCTGGCATTAACATTATCAAGAAGCACTTTTTTAGAGATATATGTATTGATAATAAGGATATGTGACTGATGTTATATCACAAGTTGATATAATTAGTTTAACCAGTTTTTCTCTGATGTTTTGATCATGAAAGTGTCAGAAAACCTATGATCCAAACAAAATAGAAACTGTGCAAAAAACTGGAAATAATAGCAAGAATGATTTTTTTTTGTTCTGTCAGATATTTCACTTGAAATTGCAAATTGACCCCTAAGATTTACTATTTATTATTCACTAGGTCACTTGGATTTAAAATTTAAAAAAAATAAATTCTGTGTGTTTATTGTATAATAAAACTTGCATTTTCATTGTTAAAGATGATATAAAGAAGGCACATCTTTTTCTCTTTGCTTAAAGTCCAAGAATTGCATGGATTCTAGTGTAGAGATTTATTATATATTGAGTAGTCAAGTTGATGGAATGAGATTTAAGCCATTGACTATATAGGTCTTGTTTGGAATGTGAATAATTTACTATAAGAATGTGGTTTACTAAAAAATATTAAATAATGGAGTTTATTGGACTTTATTAAGTGTAACAGAATCTCTTTTTCCACTTCGATCACAAACAGAAGGAAATGACAAAAGCAATCCATGAAAAAAGGAAGCACACTATCAAAAGAAGAGAAAAACAAATTAAAAAGGAAAAAAAAAACACAATAGATACTTTGCAATAAACTAAAAGCCATTAACCTTATATAAATTACTTAGGCTCGGCATTCATAGAGAACTGAATAAACAAAATCAATTATGCTTAATTAAACCAAATTGTAAAGGGAAAAAAAAAGCAATAAAAGGAGAGTCACAATGGCAAACAACAAATCCTAAAAAGTCATTTAGATCAGATCAGTCCTTTATATTTCTTGGATTGCGGGCAAAGTGTTTGATCAATGGAATAAAAATCCAATGATTAATCATCACTGTGCCATACAATTTTATTATTTTTCTTCACTTGGTCTACTAAATTGACAAATAAGTGATCTTTATTCAGAAAATCATTAGATGCAAAGTAGAAAAAGATAGCAAATTAATGCTTAGCTGTAAGAATGTGTAAGTGGCTATTGCCCTCAAGTGCTATAAAGTATGGTTAAATTATAAATAGTACTCTCATATTTGTAAATAGACTAAAATGTTTAATAGTAGGAAAAATCGGAGCCAAAATTTGAAATAATTCAAAATTTATTGGACCAAAATTACGGTTGCAATTAAACCTTCTAAATACCCACACACACGCACAACCTAATATAGTCAATGTCTAGGAATTTTAAATTAAAATTGGGTGCATACATACAATACAACTCATATGAACGGGACAGTTTTATAAATGCTATACGTGTGCTACACGGTGCATTTCATAATCGACAAGATAAATTTATGCTTCTGATAGGGGGAAATAAATAAAATGGGAATATAATGCAGGACATATGTGGCCCAAAAGTTTGAAAAATGAAGAAAGAAAAATCAAAGAGCAAATGAAGTAATAGCTTTCCCTTTATTAACCTGTTGCATTGCATGTACTTGGTTGGAGTTTTGGAATCTCTACTTTCTTTCTTTTTTTTTCTTTTCTTTTTTTTTTCTCCACTTTTATATATTCCATAGCAAATTAAAGGAGATTCCCAGGATGATGCATAAGCAAACCCCTTTGAATTTAAGGTCAGTTTTTTTTTTTTTTTTTATTGCAGTGAATCAAAAGTCATCAAAATAAGAAGAGAAAATTATTTGATTCTTGCTAGGGGACGCCCATGAGAAGTGAGATCTCACAAGTATATAATCTAAAAGCATGAAAAAGATGATGAGAAGAATTTATGGGCTTCAGGAATCAGAAAAGGAAATTCAAAAGGAACTTGTCAACCATCAATTTACCAAAGGACTTAATAATTGGTAAATTTCTTGAAAATTCGTGGATTCAACATATAGTAATGAGGCCATCTATCTCAAAAGTGACGTGAGCATTACATAAGCATTTTTTTTATTTTTTATTTTCTTTATTCAGCTCCCAGGCTTAC
>BMAC01000121.1:1891640-1957531 GCA_014905375.1 Phtheirospermum japonicum | reverse complement strand
TATATATATATATATGCATATATATAATATTAATTCTTGTTATTTTTATGTTAATTATAGTATATATTCTAATTATGTTAAGAAGATTCCTACATAATAAAATAGGAAACTAATCCTAGGTGGCTTTTTAGTTAAATAAGGTATCTATCATAATTATGTTAAGAAAATTCCTACACAACTAAGAAAAGAAAATAATCCTACGTGGAACCGTCGTGCCGTTATCATTGTAGAAATGGTAGATTAGGGCGGAGAAAGGGGGGAGGATTAGAAATAAGGAGTGAAGTTACCAAAAAAACCCTTAACAAACCAGATTTGGTATCCGAAATCACCAAAATTCTGATTTCAGGTGGTAAGTTGTAAAAAATGCATAGTTCAGATGGTGGTTTGTCCCAAAAAAAAGTTCGTATGGTAAACTGGTGAAAATCGAAATAGTTTGGGGGGCAAAAAAAAATTTTCCCATAAAAGTAATATCAAATTATATTGTATTTTAAATTTTTGTATAATTTAATTAAATAAAGTGATCAATTTATTTTTGAGAAAACGTGACGAATTTGATATGTTGGATTCGAAATGAAAAAAAAAATAAAAAAAAAATTTAAAAAATAACTCAAAATAAAAATCAAAATAACATATAAGTTATTATATATATATTATATATATATATGTATATAAGTATATATATATATATATATATATATAATATGAATTCTTATTATTTTAATATTAATTAGAATATCTATTCTAATTATATTAAGAAAATTTCTA
Source organism: Phtheirospermum japonicum (assembly GCA_014905375.1). Classification (NCBI taxonomy): domain Eukaryota; kingdom Viridiplantae; phylum Streptophyta; class Magnoliopsida; order Lamiales; family Orobanchaceae; genus Phtheirospermum; species Phtheirospermum japonicum. Next base: position 1,956,766 of record BMAC01000121.1, on the reverse strand, counting down.
CATAATTAAAAGAGGAAACTAATCCAAGGTGGCTTTTTAATTAAAAAAAGAAACCAAATCATAATAATATTAAATAAGGTATCTATTATGTTAATAAAATTCCTACATAACTAAAAAAAGAAAGTAATCCTACGTGCCATTTACGTGGCATTCCATGTATATAAGTGTATATATATATAATATTAATTCTTATTATTTTAATATTAATTAGAGTATCTATTTTAATATGTTAAGAAAATTCCTACATAATTAAAATAAGAAACTAATCCAAGTTGGCTTTTTAATTAAAAAAAGAAACCAAATCATAGTAATATTAAATAAGGTATCTATCATAATAATTATGTTAATCAAATTCCTAAATAACTAAAAAAAGAAAATAATCCTATGTAGCATTACACTCATATTTTTTCTCTCTCTCCAGACCTCTACTTTAATATATATATATATATATATATATATAGATATAGATGTATTACTGCAATAACTTTCTCTCACAAACCTTATCCTCTCTCATCTTTGTTTCTTTCTATTCGCATTACTGAAAAAATATAGAAGAATTTAGTTTGTCGGTAAAATTATCGTCAATTAGTAATTATCGACGGATAACGAGAAATTTTTTGATTTCTTTCTTCTTTACCGTTAAAATTAGTGAGGGAATAATTTTCTCGGTATTTATTTAATACTAATTTATTTAATAATTTATTAAATTGGGTTTAAAAATGGGAGAATCCCATTAATGGGCTACCAACTGACCCGCCCCGCCCGCCAACTATGGTCACACATGTGGCCATTTTAAGGGAAAATGGTATCGATGCAGCCCAACCCGCCAAACTGGGCAAATTATTAGGTGCACCCCAGAGTACCTTGCTATGTACACTCTGGGGTCAAATACGTGTGAGAAATTCTAATTTTAACAATATTTACTCCTTTTCCATTTAACATAATCGTTAGTTTTCTTCCCCCGTCAATTTTCTCTCTCTGGTCAGATATTGCAACTTCCATATATATTAGAATTCTCATCGCCATGATTACTGTTCCTTTTCTTCTTCTGAAATCGTAATCGAAGAACATAGTTTAGTTGAAGATGTAAACGATGAAAACTTGACTCACGTAGTTCCAGGTATTTTAGTTTTATATTCGTGATTTTCTGGCTCGGTGATTGAATGTAAGCGTTAAGAAAAATCATATATCAATTTTTTTTACTGAATTCCGTATATATGCATACCATGTGCTTCTATATGTTCACGTATAAATTTTTATCATTATACTTCTACACATTTTATCTATTTTAATTCATCGTCTTGTATACAATATTCATCATCCTTTGGAAAAATTTTCATTATTGGTGAAGCACAGGTTCACCATTTATTTTTCAAACAACTTGATATAGGTTCATTATCGTTCAGTTACACATTCATCAAAACTGTAGTATGAGGCTCGGTATGTCAGTCGCATTTTGTACAAATAGTGTTGTTAATGATCTCATTTATTTATATTTCTCTGTAATTCTGATTGTTTTTAAGTGATTATTATTTAGATTCATTATCTTATAGCTACAAGTTCATCATAATATTGGCGTGGGTTCATTATATTAACTTGCATTTTTATTCTGGTTTATAATTCTTCCATAGATGATGTTAACGTTGAGGACTTGATGGGATTGTGTGTTAGTTCCGATGAGGAGGCATTTAAGTTATATAATGAATATGCATTCTGGGTTGGTTTTAGTGTTAGAAAACACAAGAAAACGATGAGAGCTGGCACTAAAATACTTTTGAACAGGAAAGATCTTATTCGAAGCTTGATATTCATCGCAATTGCAAAGCTTTGATTCAGTTTGATATTGATGAAAAAAATGGTACTTGGACCGTAACGAAACACTTGTAAGAGCACAATCATGAGCTGGTTACATCTGACAAAATTCATCGTCTTCGATCTCATAGGAGCGTATCGGAAAATCAATTAATATACCTTGGCCAGTTAAAGGAAAGTGGAGTCCCTATCTCGGATGGTATTAGATTGCTTGAAAAGCAATCTGGTGGTTCTCCATTTCTTGGGTTTACTGCAAGGGATGCTTATAATCATCTAGCAATGGAGAAATTGAAGAAGTTAGATGGTTCCGATTCGAATGCGCTAAATGAGATTTTTAGAAGAAGGCAGGAAAACGAGAAGGATTTCTTTTTTGATTTCGAGGTGGATAGCGAAGCTAGATTGTGTAGTTTTTTTTGGAGAGATGCTCGCATGAAGGAAGATTATGATCTATTTGGAGATCTATTAGTACATGATACAACTTACCGTACGATACGATATGATTTGCGGCCCATTCGTAGGTACGTATATAAATAAATTTTTAATTTAAGGGTTGGAAAAATATTCCTAGGTGATTATGTTTATTTCTAATATTTAGTTACTGAAATCCCAAACGAATCTCATTGGTAGTTCATTTATTTAATTTTCATAGATTAAATATATCGAGGTTCAGTATTTATGTTTCATTGTTCATTGTATTTGCACCGTAAATTCATCAACATGTTCATTGATTTTAACCATATATCCATTGTTTTGCTTCTTAAATTGCATTGATTTATTTATTTGATCTTTTTTTTTTGTTTTTTTTCTAGGCATGAATCACCACTGTATGAATATTATGTTTGGTTGTGGTTTTTTATTAAATGAGAGGATTGAGTCATTTGTTTGGCTCTTTAGTACGTTTTTAAGATCTATGGGTGGAAAATGTCCCCAAACAATAATGACGGATCAATCTGCTTCTATGTCCGCTGCCATTGCTCAATTTTCTCCAAATTCAAGACATAGACTTTGTATATGACATATTGGAGAGAATTCAAAGAAAAACATCAAGTCATTGAGAAGTAAAAAGGGATTTGTTGATTTATTCAACTATGTTCTCAAGAACACCAACTCTGAGGCAGAGTTTGAATTTTATTGGACGAGGTATGTTTATTCTCAATTATTAACGAATCTTTTTATTATAGAAGTGGTGGACTTATATGATTTTTTCTTGGGCATAATTTATTTAAAATTGATGAATATTGCTTGTTGAATCTTATTTTAGGTTAGAAAGAGATTATGCCTGTGACAAGAATTCTTGGATGCAAAAACTTTTTGATCTTAGGGAGAAATGGTGTCCTGCATTTAGTAAAGATTTCTTCTCAGGTGGCATTTTATCATCGCAGAGAAGTGAGTCTACTAATTATGTTGTGTCTAGGCGACTTTTTCGAATTGATGGTCTTTGTGATTTTTATAATTATTTTATTGATGTGGTTTCGAAATGGAGGAGTAACGAAAACGCGGAGGGTTTGCGATGTTTACAAGGAGAACCTAAAATGTTGTTGGATAATGTAAAATTTCTTTGTCACGCTAAAGATTTTTAAAATGTATCAAGAGCAGTATATCAAGGGTTGCTCTTATCATCAAAGTCTTGTGTCATGCGATCTTAATATTCGTACATACCATGTGTGGCGTCCTGGAACTGATCTCATTCGGAACCAAGTGATATTTGATGCTACAAACATGACTATATCTTGCACTTGCAAGCTTTTTTCGGAGGTAATTTTTGTGTAACTTAAGTATTTATATTTAACGTCCTAACATTCTTTTATTTTTTTTAAATGAATAACAATAATGAACTTCTTTCTCATTTTTGCTGCACACGAGCCCATTATGGTGAAAATAAATACACACTTTTTATTTTACCTGTGTAGGTTGGTATTCTCTGTTGTCATTGTTTGCGTTTTAACGTGCATTGCGTCCAAGAAATTCCCGACAAATATATTGTCAAGCGATGGGGTAAAGGATTGATTCGTAATAAAAGTGTCTAGACTATTTTATCACTTGATGGGACCAGCTTACCTGCTTCACTTTGGAGGATACAAATGATTAGAAATTTTCATCAGTTGATTTTAGCTAGCGAACTTAATTTGAAGTCCCGACAACATTGTGAGGAAGCTTTCGAATCAGCTAAGAAGAAAGTTATAGAAGAAGTTGGCCAGGTTTATGTAGAAGTTGACACAATGTCCTCTACTTGCGGAAAAATACAAAATCCAGTTTCTACTAGACAAATAGGTGTCCGCAACAAGAGGTTAAAGAGCACAATCGAGAAACATTCAAATCTAGCAAAAAGTCGAAGAAAGAGTGCTGAATTGGCCTCAAAGATATCTAAGATTGCTGTACAAAGTTCTATGCAGGTTGGTTAAAATGGTTATATTTATTATTAACATCATTTAACTTGTTTAATTAACATGTTAATTAGTAAGTTTGTCATTTTATCATTTATAGGAAATTATCTCACAAGCAGTTCCAAATGTTTATCTTGCTCATCCTACCGCGGGAGGTTCAGAGTTGGTTCCTGTTCGTTTGGATCCAAGTTTCATTCCAACTCTACCTTGCAACCTATAATAAAATGTAGAGAAAATGGTTGTCTTGTAGCTCAACTTGTAGTTTAGTGAACTTGTCGTTCGACTACGATGAACATCTAATAATAGATGAATGAATTTATTTTTTTGCATAGATTGTAATTTCTTCGAGCGTAAAGTGTACATAAAATGACGAACATCGGATATAGATTTGATGAACCACCTATTCACCGCCCCGGTTTTTTCTTTCTTTCTTTACTTTTGTGTTTCTATCATGTTCAACATAAATTACTAGATTGATATCATAATTGTTGTTAATATCAAACTAATAGATTGTTCTCTTTTGATTTTTTTTGTTTTTCATTTTTTCTGTGTCTGTTTCTTTAGGCTGGTGAATATGAACATATCAAACTGGGATGAGGTTGCTAAAGCCTATTTGAAATTGCAACATATTGTCACGCGGGCGTCTTAATACAAAATTTGCTGAAGCATGAAGCTTTTAATTGGATTATAATGACTTTGGTGAAAAATAGAATAGTGGGACTTTGGGGAATAGAACAGTGGTTAACAGATAAATACTATATACTCTTATTTATAATGTCTAATTTGAAAAATGACCTTTTTTTCATAGGTGTGAGTTGATGTTATTCACGGTGTGTGATACATTTAGAGTATGGATGAATGAAGTTATTATATTAGATGTAATCTCAACAAAACATGTATTATCGTAGAGCATAGTAACACAAACTCGTGGCTTTAATTTTTACTATTTTTTCGAAGTTAAAGAAAATAAACAGCAAATAATAGATTGCATTTGGAGCTAATGAATTTTAACTATCAGTTTGTCGAACATCCAAGAATATAATAATGAACTCTAAATAGATTAACAAAATATATTAATAAGTTGAAGAACTTTTAATGTTTCTTCAATTCTTGAATTATTTTATGTAGCTCTGTTAAGTTTTGGGAGTCAATAGCAAGTAAAAAACTGCATTGTATCATCCACCGCAATAAAATGTGACTAAATTAAAAAGTTTGTTCCTCGTAAAACAATGAACCCAACTCTTAACCATAAAGAACTTATTGCAAGTATACAATGAACTCGAGAGTTTAAAACATTCAATCCAATTCATACACATAAAAATCTTGAACTAATAAACAAGTGTCTCATTACACAAATAGTGTGTTCAGTATTATTATGAGAAATTCAAATTATTTAATCAATATCCACCGATAAAACGTCATTTCTTTCCAACAAACTTTTTCCTCGCTGCTCTTCGAACTGCATCCTTGCGTGAATTTGCACCTAACGTCAATATGCTGGAACAGTACTTTGCTCTAAGCGATGAGAGGAAGTGGTCTTACAAACGATACCATCATTAATGTAGTGATGAATTTATTTAAAACCAAATATTTTGACATTAGATGGAAAAATAAAAGTAAACGCATACATTTTCATATTGTTTCTATTTCTTGAAACCAGGTTTCCAATCCTTCTGAATACCCTTGTATGTCTCCATGTGCCTCATACAATAAATTCCACAATCCTTATAATTATCGTTTGTCATCCAAGCCATATGAAGCAATTCTATTCCATAACTTTGTATCTTGTTTTGTGATTGTATTTTCTTTTCTCCCAAATATCGACCAAATACATTAGCCTGCACATATTTAATGTGATTATATTTTTAATAAACACAGACTAATCGATCTACATTTCTTAAATGAAAACAAAAATACTAATATGGCTAATATCTTACGATTTTTTGGGGACAATCAGCATACTTCTCATGAACCCGAACCCCTTTTTGCAGCGTCATGTTATCGATGATATCGATTTTGCTTTTTTTCAAATTCAGACAGACTAGGAAAAAGTGTCCTCCCCGAAGGATTGTGAAGAAAACCTTATTTTTGATCTTAATTATTAGCATGCATTTGTATAACTACTTTTTCATATAAAATGTGTTTTAGATCTTACCAGGTCGACATCACTTATGTCAAGATTCGAGATAGCTTGCAATTCGACATCTATTAAATTGTTGAAGTTCCACTGACGCTCATCTTGGCTGATAAAGTGCATGTATTCAGAGTGTGGCTCTAACTGGAACTTGAAAAAAAAAACTGTAAATATTAGTTACTATATGATGAAATAGTTCTACCCTGCATTTATGTTCAAAATATATACTTACATATAATCTTGTTGAGAAAAATACTCTCTTTGGTTGACCCATTGCACGCCTAATGTCAGCCAAATTCATCACTAAACACCATATATTCACAAATACATCCTCAACCTCGCCTTCTCTCAGAGTTTGGAATTGATCTCTAGTAGCTAGATAATCATTAGTTTTGAATAACAACTCACTGTGGAAAAACAAATAAAGAAGTGTGTTACAGACAAGAAAAAAACAAGCATTCTGAACATCTACAGACAATTGGATGAACATTCATAGTGTATATAAAGGAAACTATTTCCATAAATATAAAGCATGGTTATATCTATAGTTTCACTATTTTTAGGCATAGAAAAATATAAGTATAAATTTTGAACTTACTCAGCTGGATGGTCTGGCGTAGGATCCAAAAAGGCGTAATTAGATATTAACTTTTCTCTTGTTGAGACTTCAAACTTTCCATTGTTCTCTATCCAAAAAGGAGACCTGCAATTCATCGGAAGGTTCTTGTACTTTCTTTGCGGCCTCTTTCTTTTCTGGACATCTTCAATTTCAGATTCAGATTCATCAATTATCCTAAAAACATAAAAACACGATGTGTGTAAATTATATGTTATAATAAAATTTTCTCAACTATTTTTGTATTGGAATATTAAACACACTCGTCAAAAGTTTTTGCGTTGTTGTGACTTGAATTCGCCTGTAAAAACTGGGCAGCTGGTGTTCGTGGTCCATATTGTTCCATTCCTCGAAGTCCACTGAAACATATGCAAAAATATAAAAAAATCAACGAACTTATATCAAACAACTTAAGAACTATAAGTGATGATGTAACGAACATACGAGCTCAAACTACTCATTTTGCTTGCTTTTGTTGAATAACCCTTCGTTTGCACTTCTTCTTGTAGTTCACTTACACCCCATACAGTTGCACCCTCTACCGTCACCTGTCGTTGAGGTGTTGTCTCATCTTGTGTCAGGCCTAATGAAAATGATGGAGCATCAAAGCTCTTATTCGCTGCATCAAATGCTAATTCGAGCCTCGTCACTGCATCTAGGAATGCTGGATCATTGAAAATGTCATCATCCATGTAAATGGGATTAACCGATGTTGGAATTTGTTGTGTTTGATTGTGTAAGGCATTATTAAACATATGAGACAATGTGTTGAATGTTTTCCGAAGTGTTTCAGTTGCTTGCGTCGGTTGATCCAACCCTATTTCCAGCATGACATCTCCAATTTCAAGTAGCGAAGAAGCGATATTATTAAAGGCAGATGACAACTTCTGAACTGAAACCTATATAAACAATTACATATGTTAATGAACATTTTTAAAAAACATTAGTCGACAAATTAATTTTAAATATTACCTTCGCATTTTTTATCGTTCCTATGCTAATATTCTGTACATCACCAATCTTTAATATCGATTGTTCACCATGTTCTTCTTGCGCTCTTCTTATTCTTTTTAACACCAATCCTTTACCAAATCCCCCAGCCCTCAATTCGTCTCTCACTCTTTCTCGGATAGCCTGAGAATTCCAACAAGAGAGTATTGGCAATGTTCTATCAACATGTCTTCCCTTGAATTGCACTCTGTCAAGATATGAGAGCTGCAAAGACATGTACATTTAATTGAGATTTGTAATATTCCAATAGGATATATTATGAACGTTTAATAATGATGAATGAACTTTTAATAATAAATTGTTGAACTTTAATTTACACAGTATATAAATTATATCAATATGTTAAATTTCTAAGTGACATCCTTGTTAATACAAATGAATTCAAACCACTGTGAATTTTGTGTTTATGCATTATGAATTTACTAGTATACAACCAATGAACATGGTTTCATTAAATTAACTAAAGTAAATAGACGTGAAATATTACCAGCAGAAATATAAGTGGACCAGTGAAATTTGAAGTTGGGTTATTCTTCCAACTTTCAACAGCTCCCAGTAGACTAGTCAATGTATAGGCGCACCAATTGAGATCTTTTACTTTATTCACATCGATCAACGAATACAAAATCTTGTAGTTCGATTTCCTATTTGTGTGTTCTTTTATGATGCTTGACATACTGAAGACTACAAAGTCTCGTTTGAACCAGTCTCCATAATCACCCCTTTCAATTATTTTATCTGCCATATTGCACGTAATTGGAGAACCCATTTCTATTCCCCATTTCTCACGCCACTTTGCCAATAGTTCCATGTATTCTCCTATCTCATTTGCATTTTCCTCCACAACAGCAAGTCCACCTCTAGGGAAATCTAAGGTGCATAAAACATCTTCCTCGGTGAAAATTATTTCTTCTTTTCCAAAATCTAAACCACATCGGCACATGTCAAAATTCTCTACAAGATACCTACAGAGCTTGCCATCACATTCATTTATTTTAATTTCCAACAATAACCCAAATCCGATATCTTTAACTGCTTGTCGTTGATTTGGTGATAACTTGGGAATTATTTCAAACAACTTTTTAGGCGACATCCTTGTTAATATTCTATCGTCGGAGGATGTTCTCTTCCTTTTTCCAATCTCATTCTCTTGATGTGTTTGTTATTGCCTCGTTTCATCCAACACTCTTCTAGGTTGTGCAAATGCTGCTGGTTGATGTTGACGATTCAGAAATGGAATACCTTTGGTATTATCACCTTTTCTAGGATCTCTGCTAGATTTAGTTCTAGCCATTTACCTACAAATAAATAAAAAATAATTAAAATATTGAACAAGAATAGAATAGAACATTAAAGTGTGCAACAAATATTCATAAACCTAATTATAATACGTACCCCCAGCTAATTGCATACGAACTTTATTCCTCAATTAAACGAATACTCATAAAAAAAAGTAATTATCATTTACATGAATGAACCAGTAATACAAATATAAGGAATCTCCAATTAAAATATGATGACAGGTGTAAAACAAAATTCTAAAATATAAATGAATCATGGAGATTCTAAACCTAATTGTAATATGTGCTCCAAGCTAATTACAAATGAACTTTAATCCTTGCTCAGACGAATATTCATAAAAAAATAAAGTAATTATCATTTACATGAAAGAACCCGTAATAAGAGTATAATGAATCTCCAATGAAAATGTGATGAACATTAAGATGTAAACAATATTTTAAAATATAAATGAATCATGGAGACTCTAAACCTAATTATAATATGTGCTCCTAGCTAATAACAAATGAACCTTAATCCTCTCTCAAACGTATATTCATAAAAAAATAAAGTAATTATCATTTACATGACAGAACCCGTAATAAGAGTATAATGAATCTCCAAGAAAAATGTGATGAACATTACGGTGTAGAACAAAATTTTAAAATATAAATGAATCATGGAGATTCTAAACCTGATTATAATATGTGCTTCTAGCTAATAACAAATGAACTTTAATCCTTGCTCAAACGAATATTCATAAAAAATAAAGTAATTATCATTTACATGAAAGAACCCGCAATACAAAAAATGAATCTCCAATGAAAATGTGATGAATATTAAGGTCACTACAAAAAAATTCGGCAATTCTGGCGGATATGCTGACGGGCAAAAAGCCGTTAGCATATATACCCGTCAGTATCCCCTCAGGGAAAGAGTGGGAAACTATCCCGCTTAATTATCCTGACGGCCTTGCCCGTCAGGATATATTTTTTAATTAAAAAAAATAAAAAAATATATGCTGACGGCCCTTGCCCGTCAGAATTATTAAATAAAAATTAAAAAAAAAAGCTGACGGGCAAGCCGTCAGCAATTTATTTAAAATATAATTTATAATATTATAATTATAATACATATAAAATAATATTATATATTTATAATTTAATTTATTATTTATAAAATAAATATATAATTATATTAATTATTTATAAATATAATTTAATATAAATTATACATTTATAAATATAATATAATATAATAATTATATATTTATAAATAATATTATATATTTATAAAAATAATATATTATTATTAATATACAATATATAATAAATATATATTTCAAATAATATATATTTATAATTATTTATATATAAATATATATATATATATATTTATTTATAAATATATTTATAATAATATTATGCATTTATGTATTATTATTCATAAATATAATCTACATTTATAAATATAATATAACTAATTATAATTATACTTATAACTTAATTTATATATCTAATATATATTAAAAGTATATAAACTTTCACATGTAATCGACTTGGTGAGACGGTAACACAACTCCTCTATTTGCAAGAGGTCTGGGGTTCGAATCCCACCCATGCCACATGTAGGGAATTAAATTAACACAGGTTGGGCTCTTGCGGGCTGGGCTGGGCTCCTGTGGGTTGGGCTAGGCCCGCCTAGTTTTTTTTTTTATAATATTTTAAAAATGCTGACGGGCTTGACCCGCCAGCAATACTGACGGGCCAGCGGGGGAATACTGACGGGAAGTATTACGGACGGCCGATGCCCGTCAGCAGGCCGTCAGTATTTCTGACGGGTACGTTAAAGCCGTCAGGATACTGGAATCCTGACCACAAAAATGCTGACGGCCATTATCCGTCAAGAGGTCGTCAGTATTCCCTATCCTGACGGATTTGGCCGTCAACATTCCCGAATTTTTTTGTAGTGGGTATAGAAGAAAAAATTAAATATAACTGAATATTGGAGATTTTAATCGTAATTATAATATGTGCTCCTAGTTATTCACGGATGAAATTCAACCCTCGCTTAAACGAATATTCATACGGATGAAAATCAATGATCATTTACATGTATCAAATATTTGGTGGTCTGAATTCATTTGTGGCCTATTAAAAAATTCATAATGAAAAATGGTGGTTCCATTCACTGATATATGTATTCTTCTCAGAATACCAAAATTATTGTTGATGGTCTGCAACTCGATTCAAATCAGATCAATACGAGTATACAAATTTAACAGACAAATAAAATAGAAAATTATTAGAGTTCATCCAGAATTTAGTAACAAAAAATTGGGGAAAAATAAATAATTCTAATAAATTCTAATAGACAGTGCGTAATTCTTCTTTACAAATCATAACAGCTACAAACAAAAAAAAATCAAATAAGTGTAGAATTGTGTGTACCTTCAAGCCTGTTTTGAGGAATTCAAAAATTGTGGATGAGTTTAAAACTCAACATCGTCTTTTTGTACTCGCGTAGTGCGTATATTTTAATGAATCTTTGTCGCTGTAATATCCGTATATTCTGATGAATCTCAGCGCTGGAATCATGGTTAGAACTTGTATTTTGGGAGCTTCGAGGTTTGTATTTGCTTGAATTCTGAACAAACTCATCGCCGTAATATTTGCAGGATATTAGCTCGGGAAGATTCATCAGATTTGGGGTTTTGGGAGAGGAACCGTTACATGGGCAGTAGAGAGAGAAGATTTTTATGTTGACGGGGTTAAGATTTTGTAACCGTTCACACGTGGGAAGGTTTAAGGAGTACATAGTTAAGTACACTAGGGTGTACTGTATAATGGTTGGCCAAACTGTTTCCATTTTTACTACAGTATTATATTTAAAATTTTCATAAATGCTTAAACCACCACTAAGATATCCAATTTAACGTAATTTTTATTATGGTTTAATATTCACTTTTTACAATATTTTTCATAATTAAAGTTACAATTACATATTTTCCTAAAAACCTTCGTATCATAACAAACAAAATCTTACCAATTTAAATTCCTCTTGCCAACGTAATATTAAAACTCTCATTCATTAAATCTCTTACCAATTTAAATAATAATTATGGTCATTGCATCATGTAACATATATTAGTAAAAATACCATTTTATGAAGTAAATTAAAAAAAAAAACACAATGCGAAATTGTCGTTTATTGTTCTAACTTTTAAATGTTGATATACAAATCCAAATATGAAATCTATGCTGATTTAAATGTAGATTTAAGTTTTTTTTAATAAGTTGGGTCAAGTGGTTGGAAAGTAGGAGATAAATCTCAAATAACTTGAGAGTCAAGGGTTCGAACCCTTGTCAACACCCTTATAAAGGTAAATGTAGATTTAAGTTTGAACTCATGTTTTTTTATTCAGTGTTGAACATTTTGAAAGAGTTGATTTTAAGGTTAATTTACGAATGATCTCTCACTACAAAAAAAAAAAAGTAAATCAACGAGTGCGGATATGCAATCGCTAATATTGAAAGATTTACCGAGGGCATTTACTGAAGGATTAAACCTTCAGTTATGACGCCATCGGTAAATCCTTCAATAAATCAGTATCAATGTTTGCCGCCACTATTATTAAAGGCGATAACGAAGGATTTGCGAGGGTAATAACACCAAACGTAACATACCCTCAGTAATATCGATGGGATAATTTTGCGCTCTATATTACCGAATAGAACCTAATGCCCTTGACATTTCTTGCCCTCGGTAAATATCAAAAAATAAATAATGAGAAAAAACATAAATATTGCCGAGGCCGTCAAAATGCTATCGGCATTACCAAAAGGACGTGTATTGCGCGCCCTTGACAAGTTTCGGAAATTGAAAATAAAGTCTCTCGAGGGAATGATATGCCCTCGATATACCGAGTGGAAAGTAGTCCCTTCGGTAATATCAAGGGTAATTGATCCTCTCGGTAATTAACCTAAATTTAATATAAAATTATCATCGAACATGTATTTATTGCCATGCATCGCGTCATATCAATAGTACCTTATGATAAGATTGATCTTGTGATCGATCGACTTATATAATTGCATATGTAATTATTGAAATATCGTTGTTTTTGTAAAGATATCACGAGATTTCTTTCCTTGTTCTATAATTACGAAAAATATTAATTAATCGGTGAACATATTTATTATTATCTTTTTTCAATTTTTTAAAATAGACTTATTATTATGTCTTATAACTACCGATGTAAGTATCTTTTAGTTAAATAGGTGTATATTAATTTAGTTTTTGGTTTTCATATAGATGTAGAATTTAATAAGTACGTGCTTTGTTACAAGATCCAAATAACTAGGATGACCTTGACCTTATTTATCTCGGCATCGTAGATCGACTAAGGGCCGGTATTATGACAATGTCTGCTTCAGAAAGTTAGTGGCTTCTACAAAGGGTTTTAGAAGCAGCGCTTCTTCCTCCTCCTAGTATGACAAGACTCAGGAGAGGAAAATTCAGACATCGCTCCGGACGCGCATTAGGAGGAGTTAGAGGTCACGAGATGAACTCAACAAAGTGATTGAAGATAAACACAATCAGTCTGAGCACTTTCATGTGCAGCGGGAGCGGAGGAGTTAGAGGTCACGAGATGAACTCAACAAAGTGATTGAAGATAAATACAATCAGTCTGAGCACTTTCATGTGCAGCGGGAGCGGAGGAGTTAAAGGTCACGAGATGAACTCAAGAAAGTGATTGAAGATAAGTACAATAAGTCTGAGCACTTTCGTGTGCAGCGGGAGCGGGAGCACGATGAACGAATGAACGCGCAATGTGTGCAGCTGGAGCAGGAACTCGAGACACGGATGAACGCGAGAATGACCGAGATGTTAGTTCGATTACAGTAGTACTAGCCGCAGCCCCTCGACATAGTACTTGTTATATTTTTTTGTAAATTATTAATATTCTGGCATTTTCTTGAATACGATGGATTGTTGTAAACTTGATCAAATTTTTATATTTAGATAATTCAAAACTTGTTTCTTCAATTTGTGTTTTATTTCCAGTTTTTGATTATTTTGGGTATTTTATAAAAATATGTAGTCTAATAATAATTAAAAAATAATAATTTTTTTTAAAATACGAGGGTTTAAAATGCCCTCTGTATTTTTGAAAATACTGAGACAACAATGCTCTCAGTATTTTCGAAGGCATTGTTGCCTTTGGTAATACCGAGAGCAATATTTCCCTTGTAAATATCGAGAGCATTATTGCCCTCGTAAATACCGAGAGCATTATTGCCCTAAGAAATTTGAGTGTAATCTAATTCGAGAGTCGGATGATTTACCCAAAAAAAATCACCGCTTGGTAAATCCGTCGAAATGATTACCGAGGGCGTTGTTCCCCTCATTATCATTTACCGAAAAGGGTTTTACCAAGGAAATCTTTTCCTCGATAAATTTCTCGGTACACTGAATTCTGAGGGATTTTGGCCATTATCTAGAGATATTCTCCTCCGTAATATATTATTTTTTTATAGTGTCTACGCTTTGATAAATAAATTTGTTAAATATATAATCCATAGATAATCCATAAGTTAATATATAAACCATAAGTAAATATATGATCACTTTTATGAAACTCTGAGACATGTGGCATTTAAAAAATAAAAGGTAACATAACACAAGACTAAGAAATAAGTCAACCCGTAAATGATTAATTGCATATGATATGAAATAAGTTATCACATAAAATATGTAAACATAGGAACATAACTGTTTAAAATAAACATCTTATTAAATAAATAATAAAACAATATTTTTGATTACACCTAAATAAAAATCGTATAAACAAAATACACAAATCCTAGTCACCTAAAACAAATTACAAATCAACATCATATTAGTTGTAAATGAAATACTCCCATGAGTTGTATAGAAATAAACAAAAAAAAAATAACATGAAATTATATATTACATTTATAGAAAAATAAAAACAATGAAGTGAATAAAATGTAACTTAGAGTGTCAATTTATGATATCAACAAAATATAGTGCAACTGGACTCCAAAGTTGCACACCTTAAATAAACAAGAACTAAAAGGAAAATAAATATGGATTGAAATATTATTTTGTCAATTTGGAAATATTCTTCCTTTGGTCTTCAGGCAACAAGCCGGGCTAAGAGATTCGTCCTTCTAGTAGTTGTTGTCCACTTTATGTTTACCGTGTTCTTACAATAATATAAACATATATCTTGTGCATTTTTTGCATCGAAGGATCCACATTGGAAAGAAAGTACTCTGCACTATTAGCACACTATAATCCCTGCAAACTTAACAACAAATAAACTAAATACAAAAATAAAATAAAATGTTTCAACAGTAAACTTAATAATGATTGTCAATGTTATATAATTGCTTTAAAAAAGTCAGAAAGAAATCAGCTTTTTTAATAAGTAAATCTTAGCATACAAAATCATCAAATCAACTAGAAATTAACATTTTTAATAAGTAAATCTCAACTAACATTTCATACAAAATCAGTTAGAAACAATCAGCCATCAACCCTTTCAACCCTGACATTGAAGATCTAGTTCAAGCCATTGAACAAGGGTTTATTCAATTGAAAAGGACACACAATTTTATTCAAGTCATTGAACAAGAGTTTGTTCAATTAAAGGAGTGTGCCCGTGTGTGAGAGTATAGGAGAGAAGTAGTTGAGAGAGAGAAAAAAAACTGTTTAAAAATCTCAACTCCTAAAATCACGATTTGAATATAATTTACCTTCTAGGATTATGCTATCAGAATCACATACTTCAGAGATAAAAGGTAGTACCAAATCATATACTTAAAAAACTATTTTTATTTTATTTTTATATTTTATTCGAAAATTATCGAGAGAATATAAAAATTAGTAAAAAATAATAATTTTGAAAATAAAAGGTAGTAAAAGATTTTGTTAGCATAATCCTAGAATGTGATTCTGTTAGCATAAATATTTTTATTTTAATTTAGTTTTTACGTTGAAATTATCGAGGGAATACAAAAAATCTTCGGTGATTTCAACCTGAAAAATCAAAATCAAAATAATTTTTATACCAAAATTACCAAGTATGTGATTATGTTACTCCCTCCGTCCCAAAATGATAGTCATGCGGTTGATTTCACACATATTAAGAAATGAGTAGTTTATATAGTTAAGTCATTAATTTAATTAGTATTTTCTAATTATACCTTTCTATGAGTAGTTTATATAGTTAAGTCATTAATTTAATTAGTGTTTTCTAATTATACCCTTATTGGATTTATTAATGTCAATTAATGTTTATAGAAATCAGTGTTGAAATTAGTATATTTGTTATTGAAATAGTAAGTTTTACATTGTAATCATCAATTTTCAATTTACCATGTAGAAAACTAGTATTTCAAGAATATTAATTAAGAGTATCTGTGGAAATAAAAATTTAATGATATGTTAAATATAGTCATTGGACTATTTTTTTGGGATGGATTGAGTAATTTATTACTGCATTTGAGTCGGTGGGGGCGGGGAGGAGGAGTTTTCTGGTTCTGGTGGAGGCAGATCGAGGAGAGGAAGCCGCCAGCAGAGGCGAGGATGACTGCGGTGGAGCCGGCAATGTACTAGAAGGTGGGTTGACGGTTGGCGTAGGTGGTGGTTCGCTTGTTGCAGTTGAATTGGAGTAATGAAGACGGGGGATGTTCATTTTGTATCATTCTTTTAGTTTTTAGTGGGGTGGAGGGTAGTAAGGTGCCTTCAAGACACCATGCCTCCAACCTCTTGCATTTATAATTATAGATATTTTAATATAAAAAATTTAAAATTGATCCAATGGTTCATATTAAGTAATGGTGTCGTGGAGTCACATTAGAAGTTTCAATTTATTTAATATGTAGGGGTCAAGTTTTTTTGTTAAATTTTTTTTTATACCAAATCACATGTTAATCAACACGCATTTTTTATTCAATCGTTTAAAAAAATTAATCTCCTCAAAATATTTGTTTTCACTATAATCTAGCCAAACAAAACAAAGCGAAGTGAAAAAATACCACTCGCACATCACTTCGTCCTATTTTAAAATGATATATTTTTTTTATTTGAGGCATGAGAGTTGAAATGAATAATTATTTTACAAACCTCTCGTTCCACATTTTCATTGAAATATTATTTTTTACTCCTCTTGTATGTATAATAATAATAATAGTAATAATATTAATAATCCTAATAATATAGTATTGGCAGCTTGTTGGGCTGCCCCTGTTGCAGACGCCGCCCGACCGCCCGGAGAGTTTTTTCTGGTGAGATTTTTCTTGTCAATTTTTTTACTATATATATGTGTTCGAAAATTTCTTATTTAATATTAGAAAATTCCTTACTTGATTGCAAGAAATTCTTACATAGTGTGGAAATGGTGTTATGTACTCCTTACTTATTATACACAATTTTTTTTTCTTTTTGCAAAAATTAAAAATTAAAAATCATGATTGATATATTGTTATGTATTTTTTACTTAATATAATAATGAATAATTTTTATCTGATGATAGCAAAAATTCCTAACTTTAGATTTTAGTCCAAAAATTTCTTATTTCATAGTAAAATTTACTTACTTTATGGACGAAAAGATAAGTGAATTTCTTTCTTTATATCCCAAAAAATAAATTTTCTTTACTTAATGTTGGAAAATTTCTTTTGTTTTGAGAAATCTTGGCAAAATATAAGAAATCATTGAAATTTTTTTCCAACGAAGATGGTAATGATTATTGATATTATTACTATATTATTCAAATTAATATATTTTTAATAGTTTTATTTTTACAATTAACTTAAATGAGATGTGTATTCAATCCACAATGTCCAGGTTTTTAACTCATAGTAAAATAAATCCCTTGACAAGCAACAAATTTGAATTTCAGCATCCGAAGGGCAAATCCATTGGGCGCACAAAATATTATTAAGATAATGGTTAAACTAGGATACTAAAAAATTCCTATGTTCTTTGAGGTGCTTACTAGTATTTTATTCTCTAGCTTAATGATGAATCTCAATAAATGAACGAGATCTAAAAAATATGTGATAATTACAACAATGCAATAATTTTACAATCACATCCCCAACTTTTCTAAATATTACAAATATAAACATCTTACATTTACATATCCCAATTTTTTCCGAGTTACTCATAGCCAGATGAAAAGTTTGGTCTACCTAATATATTTGATAACATCAAACAAATTCCACTCCGTCAAATCAACATACAACTGGGCCAAAATACAAACTAATCAAAACTCACGGGTGGTTTTTGTGATTATCCCTAAAACTATTTATGCAATTTGACGGGTCGAATGCCAAAATGGACAACGACCGAAATTTGATAAATTTAAAGCCACTTGTTTACAACATAGCATACTCCATTAATTATGTGCTTTCCACTCTGCTTTATTTTCCATCATTAAAGTTTAAATAGCTGTTTTGCAATTTTGACTCCATGCACATAGGGAGTTTTTGCGAAAACAATTGATTTCGAATAAATGGTTTATTGTAGCATAAGCTAAAAGTCATTGGTGTTAAGAATTGGAAATTGATAGTGTTTGGACTAGAATAAGCATGTATTTGTTTGTAAAGTCATACCAGAACCAGGATAAAAAGTCTAAAACACTTCATCACCTACATATTTAGATTCTGATTTAATTATGAAAAATCGGAAGCAAATGGCAAATATATTTCTTGTTTTGACGTACTGTTGTAAATCGCTAGGCAGGTTGTTGTAATTCAGTAAACAACGGGGCTCAGATTATTATTTAAAGAGTACTAAATATTTTTATTGCAGGGGTTAAATTATTTGAAACGTACTAAATTGTGACGAAAAGCTAAGCACACTAGTGGAAGAAAAGCTTTTTCTTGTCTTAGCTCGCTGGAGAGCTGGATTTGCCTCAATTATTAATCTCCTTTTTCATATGGGTTATTCTGGAATTTTCGTATCAGTTACCCAACCCATACGGAACCAGTCAATATGGAATGTTCCAACTTTCCGTATACGTTCAACAATCAATACGAATTATGCATTTTCCATATCGGTTGGTAACTCGTACGACATTGTTTTATTCTGATACGATAACTATGATATAGTATCGGTTAAATATGGGGCTATATTTACAACCCATACGAAAGATCCTTAACTAGTATCGGTTATTGTAATAGCTGATATGAAAAACTATTTTTCGTATCGGCTCTTGAAGAAACCCATACAAAAAGTAAACGTTTTTTACAATTCAGTGCCACGTTGTTTCCAAAATAGCTTGTGTTTTGTTTTTTTCCACTTTTTATACAATCATATATATATATAAGTCTATTGGCAATTTTTTTAACACTCTTTGGAAGATATAGTTGAGCCTGAGTGATTTAAAAAGAAAAACGAAAAAAAGACAATAGGTTGCAAAGTATAAAAACGTGATAACTACATGTTGTAAAGAATATTTTCTCATTTTTAATTTAAAAAAATCTTGAATGCTTAGTCCAAGAAATTAGTTCTACAACAATTACCTTTCTCTATTTTGTGTGTGTGTGTGTGTGTTTCTCCATAATGCATGCCAATGAGAAAAAAATTCTGAAAGAAGACTGTACAAGAAAGAAAGATAAAAATGATGAGATATTGAGTGTAATTTGTATGTACTATAATAAGTGGCTAACACCTCACATCCACTTTCCCCACTAAGACATATTATTGTCATAAGGAGTTACTTTTGAAGCTTTGAGTAAATTAAAAGATATTCCAATATCTTAGATGCCCAGCTGATCCCTTTTTCACTTGTTTCTTTATTTAAAAAAGCTAACTCCACATGATAAATTGTTGGATTCAAGAGCCATGATTTCTTGACATGCAACTTAGATTGTTTTTCTTGAGTTAGAGTCTTGAGGAAAAGTGTGCTAAATCATTTTTTAAGAGCAAGTCTATTTTTTAAATAAGACTATAGTCTTTATTGAAACTGGTTTAACAGTCCTCATCATGCTCTAGGAGCATGAACTTGGACCGAGACAAACTCAGATTCTCAAATGTAGCAATAGATGCAGACAATGTTTTCAATGCAAGAAGGCCAGAGATATAGTCTTAATAAGAAAACTAAAATATGCTATAACTGGAAAATAAAACACAAGGCCTATGCATGAGAAATATCAAGGGACTTGATCATTTAAATATACACTTGAGAAGATATAGCTGGTTTCTGTTTGTATTTTAGGGTAATTACCAAAACTACCCTTGAGGTTTGGCCTAATTACAAAGAGGCCCAATTATCTTTCTAAATTACAAATAACTCTTTAAGGCCCTATGACTCCCAATACCAAATACCCATTTGTTTGTTGCAAAACTCAAAATTTTAATATTAAACCAACAACTTTTTACATCGAACCCCAAGATCTGTACTATTATATTCTCACATTCATCTTTTTTATCCTATCATTATTACATTCAAATAATTAAATAATATTAAATACAGGGTGTCTTTTGTAATTAACCCTGCTATATAGAGGGTACCTGAAATGTATTCTCCGGTCGGGGAATAGCTTGACTTTCAATTTCATCTAACAAGACCCCTGTAATAACAAAAGAAATGATTCTTAAGCACAAAATTGTTATTAAAAAAGAAAAAGAAAAAGACACATATAGCTAGTACAATCACAAAGCTTTAATAAAAATACATGCAATATATAGTTTGTGTATGTCTGAGATTCTTTATGTGGTTGTTGAAACATGAAACAACAAACATTTTAATGATTGTATTGAAGTCCAAAAGCTGAAATAAAAAAAAATAAAGAAAACAAAAACAAAAATAAAAAACTGTATTGAACTATACCTAACTTTTTACATTCTTTCTCTTCCTGAAAAATATGTGCATTTGTCTGTCCTTTTGATGTCTAGTGTGATATTTCTCCTTCGATTCACAAATGTAACTTTTCGGTACAGATAATTTATGATAATTACAAAAATACCCTTGAAAGTCTTTCTGTCTAAATACAAATACCCTGTTTGTATTTTACAAACCAACCCCTCAACAGGGGTATTTGTTAGTACGAACATACAAAAAATCTCAAGGGGGTGTTTGTAATATTCAAAAGGAATATTGGTAAGTTTGAGATATGCTGGGGGTTTTCCTATAATTAGGCCAAACTTTAATGGTAGGATTTGTAATTATATATCCCAGTACTTTATTAGCACCTAAATAAACATGAGATTGTGAACCATGTCTGAAAAAGTTGCTTCCATGTGTGAGTCTCAGTTTCGGCTTAATTTTTATCCGCCAATGATTATATTATACTTATAAGTTAATTGTTGTACGAAAGTTCATGAGCGATGAGTTGTTGCAAGAAGTCGTATGTACTTTTGTGCAAATGCTTATTATTGCATTTTGGTCGGCCAAATCTGAAAATATGTGGTTACTAAAAAGACTTTTGATTTACCGATATAATTGCAAACCTAAATGATTTTATCACTATTTATATATTGTTATGATATATGTGCAATACTAAGAAAATAAATAATTTTTTTTCCAAGCTACACCGACAAATTATCAATAATATTGAAATTTAGATTGGCAAATACTCTTATTAGGCGACCTGACAGCCCCTAAAACTATAGTTTCCCTAAACCTTTTTTTTTTTTTTGTAAGTTTTTAAGAGTTTTCAAGTTTTTTAGGTTTTTTGTTTTGTTTTGTTTTTAGCATTTTAAGTTTTTGTAGGTTTTTAGTTTTGTTTTCATTTTTCAATGTTCATTTTAAGTTCTTCATTAGTTTATTTTCTGAGAGTCTTCAAATTTTCAGGGGTTTTGTTTTATTTTTTTTAAAGGTTTTTTTTTTCGAATTTTTATAGTTTAGTTTTTCATTTAACTTAGCCTTTCTTGGGTTTCCTTTTTTCTTTTCTTTTATTTTTATTTTTTTGGTTTAATTTTAACGAAGTTAGGCTGCCTAACATGAATGAACCCTTTTCAGATTTTACTGATAATTATTACTTACAATTATTTTAGCAACAACAGTTTATTTCCATTTTACACTTTTTTTAATATTTACCTGCAGTTTTTTTTATATGTAAATTTTTTTTTCCTTGTAGTTGTATTATCATGGTTTAATTTGAAATACTGAAATGAGTGGTTTGGAATTTTAATCTACTTATCTAATCACTTAATAATTAGATTGTTCTCATTTGTTTTATTTGAATAAAAGATCATGAATTAGACCTTCAAATATATTTTAAAAAATGGCTAATTTTTTTTGCACCTCAATGTATGCAGTTTTTCTCACTTTGCCCCCCAAAGTATTTTTTGTTCCACTTTGCCCCCTGATGTACAATAATTTTCGACGTTGCCCCCCAAACTTTATTTCCGACGGAATATTCCTTATAAATTCCATCGGCGGACAGTTGGGGGGCAAAGTGAAAGAATCTTATAATTTGGGGGGTAAAGTGCAAAAAATCGTATAGTTTAGGGGGCAAATTAAAATAATATAAATATTAAATTTACATAATACTAGTCATGTGTTTAATAATTAATAATATTAAAGACGCATTGACGATATTTATATTTAGAAAATTATAAATATTAATTGAAAATTTATGGGCTTTTTTCTTTTTAATTTGGAATTGTATTGACAACTTTGTGTGTGTGTGAGTATAAGATAAAAATTATATATCTTTTCCAAATATAAAATTTTAAAACAAAAATTTAATATTTATATTATTTTAATTTACCCCCAAAACTATAAGATCTCTTGCACTTTACCCCCCAAATTATAAGATTCTTTCACTTTGCCCCCCAACTGCCCGCCGATGGAATCTAGAAGGAATATTCCGTCGGAAATAAAGTTTGGGGGCAACGTTGAGAATTATTGTACATCAAGAGGCAAAAGTGGAACAAAAAATACTTCAAAGGGCAAAGTGAAAAAAACTGCATACATTGGGGCAAAAAAAAATTAACCCTTTAAAAAATAATAAGAAGGAAAATCCAGCAGAGAACTTGTACGCCATATGTGCTCTCAATGGGACGTATAAAAAGTTTATGTAATCATAATCGAATCAGACAAAAAATCGATTTCGCTTTGTAAAGGTGTTGGTTATGATTTGAAAAAGGTTGGTTCGGTTTGCTTTGGTTCCTGGTTAGCCGGTTTCTTATTAAAGTTGATCTCGAGTGTTGATTTCTTAAAAAAAAAATCAAAAATTTATTAATATAAAACTATTTATTTTTTTTAATCGTCAATTCATAATTTAATTTTTTCAAAATCAAAATCGAGCAGTTAGAAACCGATTCACAGTTTCAACTATAATCAAAACCGTCGTTCAACGGTTAATCAAAACCAAATCCACACCTAGAGAGACGATTCAAGGAAATTGATATGAAAATGAAAAGGAGTGGGAGGATAAGGAAGAAATAGATATTGTGTGAACACGGTCTTATCTCTTAATATAAGAATCCACCACGTGGCGGTATCCGCACGGGGTGCGCCAAACAACAGCCACTAGAAAAAAGATGCTCACAGATGTGGGACCTGCAAACGTGCCGGTGGGACACGTGTCCAAATACTATGAGCTGTATCAAACAAGAACTAAAGTGGGATAGCAAATGGGCTTTTCAGTCACTTTTTGCATGTGGGGCCCTGAGTGCCGGCTGGTTCTGGTAATGGCCCATTTGCCACGTGAAGTTTGTTCATCAGACTTTTGGCTATCTTGAATTTCATTTTCTCTGATATTCTTTCCGTTCAAGTTAAAATATTTTTCCACGAGCAATACCTAGTTGAAAAATGTATATACCCGAACGAATAAAAAATTATATAACTTTGCACAAATAGAACAAGACAAGTTACTAACATGATATTTAGAATATTGAACTTGATTATACCATTCACTTAGATTTTTATATTAATATTTTGTACAGTGATATATAAATATTTTATATATTAATTTATATTAAAAGAATTAAAAATTATATTTTATGTATAATAAATATGAATATTTATATAATAAATACATGTGTTTTTGTAATAAATATAAATATTATGTAATAAAATATGTATATATTTTTTTATTGATTATATATGTATTTTGAATATTTATTGCACAAAATATCATACAAAATATGCATATTCATTTTTGACGAGACGTGTCTAAAAATCTCGTTGATCGAATTTTGATGACCACTTTGATGACATCCGCTTACACAATTCCTTTGACCAAAACTCGACATTTACTTCAACGAAAAAATTTGAGTTGTCAATAACTATATTTATCACATAAAACATATGTATACATCGCACAAAATATACATATATTATCACATACAAAAAGTGTACAATGCATAACGTATGCTATATATGAAGTCCAATACCATTAAATATTAGAATTCTTTTAAAAAGGGACACAATGGGACACGAATGTTATCATTCTTTACATACATTTTGGTATTGACATTTATTTTCTCTTTTTATTGCTTTTCAAATAGTAGACAAGTTTGTGTTACATTGTCTTCAATTATTGTATAATCCGGCTCCACGTTTTTATGAATCTAATCCCACAATACTTGATAATTTTTAGTCTTTGCTATTTATATATTGACATAGAGAACAATAGTAAGAAATAAAGATTTATCACCGTGCTCCCAAAAAAAAAATAAATTGAATAGCACTTGATGTGATTGACCACATACACTATTTTAAATCATTTTGATTGGCATATCTCAAATACTTTACACAGATCGGAGATATTCGTGACATGTGCACTCGGACTCTTGAGTTATGAAATGGTTATCAAAAAATTAATCAAAAAGTACTTAGAGATTTAAAGATTATGTTATGAATGAATAGGATTAGTAAACATAAAACGTAATATGTTATAAATAAATAGGAATAGTAAACAGAAAACGTAAAAAAGATACATATTTACGTGATTCACCAAATCTGGCTATATTTACGGGCAAAGAGAAGAACGAATTTTATTAACTAACTATAGTTACAGATTTTCGATCTCAAATACCATAAATATAGTATTGAGGATATACAGCAAAATTGGGCTTAAATCCCAAAACCGTATACTATTGGAAGATCCCATACAAACATTGCGAATCGAGAGATTTAAGACATATCAACAGGTTATTTGAGAAATAATCAAGTGTTACTTTTGTTTAGTTACAACATGCAAGTATCTTTATACTCGAATGGTTAGTTACAAAGGACATGAATCTATTATTACAAAATTAGTTTTGTTATGCATAAATTTGATGGTTAAATATTTAGTTTATATAAAATTTAAATATAACAATATTATTTTGCGTGTATTGAGTAGATAATATATTTGTAATATATTTATTTTTTTTAAATTGATTTTTTGTGAGTTATAAGTAAATTTTATAAGTTAACCATTTAAAAGAGAAACGGTATAAAATTTTTCAGTAAAATGTAAGGGAAATTTATACATTTTATAAATGAGGGTTAATTTATAGGGAAGTTCTATAGTACTTTTAAGGGTATCATTCACTATGTAATTCTAACTGTTAGATCATTTTAATTTTTATGTAGTAAAATAGATCAATGACTTTAAATACATGGGTATGAAAGTGAATGTATTGTATAATTTTCCTAAGTTATAATGAGTATAGTGTGATTAAGTTCTTGCATTTGTTGTTGGTGCATGCAGCGGTGTGCTTGGGCCTAGTCATGTGCCTCTCTTGGGCTATAAGAGATTGTTTTTGACTAGTCGAGATTTGTATTTGCATTTTCAAAAGAGAATCAATTCGACCAATTAAGATATTTAAATCTATTTGCTTGGTCAAATGAAAGTGGACTCGGTCCATTATCTTCAACCCTACAAGGTTATAATATTTTAACTTCATACGCAGCATTTGAGAAATCTCAAAATTGTGATGAGTGAAGTAGTGGTTATAATTGAGAGTTAAACTCACTAATTGCATCAGATTTACCCTTTTCAAATTCACAAACCTTATATAGTGAAATCTATAAATAAACTTAGAAAGTTATAAGCTAAATAACGTAAATAATCGACTCATTCTGCATTTTCCTCTAAAAGTTTCACACAATTTACAAAGTTGTGCCCGATTTTTGCACAATTTCTAGTTTGTTGGAATTTTGGAATCTAGTTTGCTAAAATTTCAAATATGTTAAGTCGTTGTATTTTTAGAATATGACACTTTTACTGTCAGCAAAACATAAACGTATTTATCTCGATAAAAAAAAAAAAAAAAAAAAATCTCGGCTTGACTTGTTAACCAATTTACTTCGTTTCGAGACAGTATAATTATTTAGTCTCATTTTGTTTTCCAATTTAATTTAATTTTAATTTGTAAAAAGTACGGTACAATTCAATATCACTTCCATTATTTTTGGATTAGCTAAGTCTCCAAATTATGGAGGAGATATCCTCATGCCTTAAAACTTGGTAATGATTTTTTTCTTTTAAGTTCGTTTTAAGTTACTCTCTTAATTTATGCATTTTCCAAATAATTTGGCGCAGAGTCTTCCAATAGTAAAACTTGACTGAGGCCTCTCATAGTTTATTTATGCATAAAAACTACACTACACAATACCAAAAAGATTTTGATGTGGGAAAGTTGACGTGGACAAAAAGATGGCAGGGGGAAATCCAAATTCCAAAGCATTTAAAGGGAATCAAATAAATAAATAGTAATGTGAAAATATGAAATATAATATAAAAATCCCACCATTGAAAAGCTGCTCCCTCAAGTCCAATAAAAAGATTTTCCTTAAGCCACAAACCAAACTTGTGGCTGTGAACTCGTTCCCCATTGCTGACGTAGCTTTCTCTCTCCTACCTTCTCCCCTTTTAAACACACCGCAAATTCAAGAAAATAAATTAAGACAAAATAGAGAGAGAGAGAGAGAGAGAGAAGGAAATAAAAAAATGTCAGAAGTTATAAAAGATTGTGCAATTAAGCTGTTTGGGAAAACCATAGGTTTGCTGCCTGATAAGGTTTTATCCGATATTACAGTGACTGAACAGAGACAGAGTTCCTCAGCTGAATCAACTTCCCAAGACACCAAGGTCTGTTTTTTTTTTCCTCTTTTAGTCTTTATGCATATATAGATAGATAAATACATATATGCATATTTGCTTTATGGCGGTTTTAAGAGGAACCCTTGTCTGTGGAGTTGGGATGTGATGATGGGTTGGTTTCCTTTCTTGTCGAATCGTTTGAACTTATTATGTGTGAAGGAATTTTGGTTTGGTGTGTCTATGTAAGAATAAGTAAATAGACTGAGTTACTAATAGATTGCCCTAACTTGCTATAAATTGTGATACTCTGTAAAACTCTGTTTGCTTCTTGATCCGTCGTGATTTATAGCTTAGATGTTACAACAAATATATTCTCAAGGTCAATGTTTCTTCTGAAGTGTTTGCAAAAACTTATGTTTTTAGATGAAGTGATCGATTGTCTCACGGACACGATCTTGATTTAAAGTAGTTGAAAATCAGAAGTTTGAGTCGCTCACAAATAGAAAGCAAGCAAAAGGGAGTGTTTGGCTTTTAGGTTGGATTAAAAATGGTTATTTATTGTAAAAGTCAAACAAGAGTCAATTATCTTCCCGAAAAGCCGACGATCACTTTACATACTGTTTTTTTATGCAAAAATTTTCTTTTCATCAGCAGTATGTATTAAGTGAGTTCAAAGAGAATAGACATGAATACGACGAATCCATCGATCCATCCGAGTCACCAACATCGTCCGACTCCCTGTCCGAAAAGACTCCCAAGAACGACGAACCGACAGACAGCAACGATTCTCAAGAAAAGACCACACTCAAAAAACCCGACAAATTACTCCCGTGCCCCCGTTGCAAGAGCACCGACACAAAGTTCTGCTACTACAACAACTACAACGTCAAACAGCCCCGTCATTTCTGCAAGAAATGCCAGAGATATTGGACGTCCGGCGGGACAATGAGAAACGTGCCCGTCGGGTCGGGCCGACGCAAGAATAAAAATGCCCCGCCCCCTAATTATCATCATTTAACGGTTCTAGACACTCTCCAGGAGGCCCGGCCCGATCCCACAAATGGGTTCCTTATATTCGGCCCGAGCGAACCGCAAAACGAGTTTCATGAGCATTCGGGCCGGGCTTTTGGCCCGTCAGGTCTTCCCTTCTCGTTTCACCCAGCGACGACGTATTGGGGACCATCTTTACCGAATCCGAGGACATTAAGGATTGATGATCCGAACGAAGCTGCAAAGAGCTCAGTATGGACCACACTGGGAATCAAGAATGAGAAAACCGGCTCAAGTAATAAGATGCGATTATTTGAGGCCTTTGAGACTAAGGGGGGTCGAAATCGGACTGTTGATAATAAGACGATGGCATTATACGCTAATCCAGCAGCCTTATCACGGTCGCTCAACTTTCATGAGAGAGCCCAATGAGACACGAGGTTGTAACTAATGCATAACTAATTGAGCTTGCAAGAAAAAGAGGAAAAATGACAAAAATGTTTTTTTGTTGACTATATCAGCAAATGTAATTAAGAATTCACCTTTATTATGATCTGTCTATGAGCCATTGAACAATTTTATTTCCAGATTCTAAGTCGGTTACGAAGTTACTATTTTGCCTTTTATACGTCGATTATAATTACAAATGATACTGTTGAGGTACAACTTAGTTACAAATTCTTGTTTAAACTGAAAAATAATAATGTAACATTCAAAATTAGTTCTAGATATACAGAATGCGTCTATTAGGGCTGTAAACGAGTCGAATTGAGCTGAACGCACTATTGTTGGGGCTTATTTGAAAATTTATCGAAATCTAATAGTTATGTTTGAAAATCGAGAATCGTATAGTTTTGTTTGATTTTCAGCCTCAACGCCTATCAGCGTTGGTAATTCGTAAATTAAATGCAAAACCTCAATACAATATTTGTAAATATATTATTTAAGTGTGCTAAATTTCCTATGTAATTTTTGTCACAATCCTAAAATGTCTCACTCTGTTGCATTAGAAAAAATAAAAAAAAAATCTGGCAATATCAGCTTGAGAAGGATCTTCATACCATTGGAGGAATGAAGATGGAAATAAAGGTAAAAATGGGGCATTTTCAAGAGGGGGGAAAAACAATTATTGGTGACCATTTTATGGGATAATATTTATTATTGACAAAAGCCAAAATCAAAACCTTTCCTCTTCATGGGGAAAAAGATCCAAATCTGGTGAGGCCTAAAAGTTGCAAATGCAAGGATCTCCTTTTTATCCAACAATTTCCCCCACCTTTTTATCTATATTTAAAAACAAGAATATATTCATTACCAAACCTATGCCTATCTAGCAAATAAATAGCTGTCGATATGACCTACATTTTTAATATATATAAAAATTGGGATTTGCTGATTTATTTTCTTCTTGGGTGTGGTGGTACTAGATTTTAAAGCCTTAGGGATAATTACAAAATCACCCCTGATATTTGGTGATGTAAAAAAAAAAAAGACTTGACGTTTGTTTTGGTCTTATATTTCACATTTCATTAGCAAAAGCCCCTAATATTCATAAAGATATTATAATTACCCCTTAAAGTTTAGGCAAAAGCAAGGCTTCAATGTTTCTTCCTGTAATTTTGAGACTTTTCAGGGTTTTTTTTTGTAATTACTCCAAATCATAGGGGTAGTTTTTGTTGATTATCCCAAAATCTAAATAATGTGTGTCTCAAAGTGATAGACCAGGGTGAGACAGGAAATATTTGAAATGTGGTTATCAGCAATTGAAGGCCACATAATTTAGCACAAAATTTGAGTTGGAATGGGACCTCAGGCATGTGATACTGTGACGGCTTTTGTTATCCTTTATGTTGTTCTTCCTTTTCCTTTATTTGCTTCTTTCTTAGATTTATTCTTTTTCTTTTTGCACTTTTCTCAACATCTCATCAGGCCCTGTTTGGGAATATGTACTGGCCAGGAAAAGCGATATACTAGCCCATTATCCATGTTCGGAATTTGACTTGTTGGCCCATGATAGTGGCTCGGGGTTTAATCCACTATCCATTTGATTTAATTTCTTCTCCATGGGTTACGAGTGTTACTATACAATCCCAAGATTTGGGTTTTGGAATAGCACGTGCGCGTAGAAATGTAGATTCCGGTTACGTTGGCCGGTTAACCGGACGGTTAACCGTTGAACGCTGGTTCCGGTTAAAATTGTAACCGCCAATCGAATTCGTCAGTTCGGTTGAGGGTACCGGTCAATCGAAACCACCAGTTAACCGGGGGAAAAGAATTGTCGACGGTTTAACCACCGGTTAAAATAGCGCAATTTCTTACCGTTTGAAATTAACGGCTCGGATCAAATAGTCGTTGATAATCAACGGTCAAAACAAACTAACGGCTAGTTTTTCAAAAAACTTTTTAATCAATTTATACACATGTAAATACATCACTCTCCAACATCAATTCTCACCAATTCATCTCTATTCTTCTTCTTCTTCTTCTTCTTCTTCTTCTTCTTCTTCTTATATTTTCAAACTTGAATTGAAGTTGCTAATTTGTGCCGAAAATACTATCAACAATAATAATTCTTCTTCTTCTTAATCTCGTTTTACTTAATTTTCTTCTCTAATATAATTATGGCAAGTTATTCTCGTAATATCAATACCAATACTATTCGAGAGTCTCGTCGAGGCCGAGGTTGAGTTGGAGGTCGAGGATCTTAAAGAGAACCTTCGGCCGTTGCCGGAAATTATATTTTCGATGATATGACGGCGGAAGAAGTTGAAAAATTATATAATCAAATTAATTTCGGCTAGTATAATCAAACCAATTTCGATGAGGATTTATCCACCTCCGACGAATCCGAACCGCCGGCCGCCGTCAATTTGGATGAACATGAGGAGGAAGCGGGTGATATGCCACCGCCTTAATCAAAATTGAGAGAATATCCATCCCCCATCTTCCGATTGCATTTCATAAGAACGACGGTCAATGGTGAATCTCGGGCACAATGCAATTATTGCAAGAGTCACTACGCCTTCGGTGTTAAAAATAATAGAGGTTACGGGTCGCTCAAATTTCACATGGAGAAGAAGCATCCCGACAAATACGGCATTCATAGCTCTCAAACACATATAAATTTCTCATTTTCATCTACCGTCAGCGCAGGGATCGGCGGCCAAGATACGAGTTCTAATTTATTTCAATATAACGAAAGTGGTCATAAAAAATTTCTTGCAAGATTTATTTCCGTTGTGGGTCTTCCTTTTAATCATGCGCATAGTTGTCATTATGAATATTATACTAGGAGTGCATTTAATCCATCTAGCACTGGAATTTCACGAAGTTACTCGCGATATTGAAAAAATGGTTGGTGAGTATAAATTGAATTTCATTTCAATATTTGATAATTTGTCTCAAAGTGTCTCTATATGTTCAGATATTTAGACGGATTCCCATCATAATAATAATTATATGGAAATTACATGTCACTGGATTGATAATTCTTAAATTTTGCAAAAACGTTGAATTGCATATAGAGAGTTTAATAGTTAGCATAACGCGGTGAATATTTCGCGCAAAAAAATCCAATATTTTGTTCGAGTATCATTTAGGTAACAAATTTTTTTCAATTTCATTTGATAATGCCGCCTCTAATACAACTAGTTTAAATTTGTTAAAATTTTTTGTCAACCTTCGATTGGCGGTAAATTTTTTCATGTTAGATGCATTTGGCATATTTTGAATGTATGTGTTGAAGATGGATTAACTACTTTTAAATCTAAAACTGCTCCGATTAGGAGTGCGGTATTTTATATAATCATACATGACACGGTTTCAAAAAAATGGCAAAATATTTTGCATCCAAATTTTTTCCAATTGATGTGCCAAATCGTTGGAACTCTACTTATAAAGAATTTAACGATTCTTATGAATACAGAGAAGTATTGTGTGCATATTTTTCTAATTAAGATGTCAATTTCATTTTATTTACCAATGCGTGGGATGATTTTTACAATATGACGTCCTTTTTTTTTTTTTTAAATTTAACGACGCCATCGTGACTTTATCCGATTTTTATTATCCTACCTCCACACTACTTTTTTTTTAATAAGTTGGGTCAAGTGGTTGGAAAGTAGAAGATAAATCTCGAATAATTTGAGAGGATAAGGGTTCGAACCCTTGTCAACACCCTTATACAGGGTTAGTGATACCACTTGAGTTAGAAGCTCGTGGTTACCTCCACACTACTTCTTGATCAATGTATTCAAATTGTACTTATTAGTAATTCTTTACTCGATTGGCTTGAATTGGGTAAATATATTGCTAGTATGTTGTAAACAGGTCAAATATTTTCTCTACAGTCCTGATATTTTTTTGATTGCAAAAATTTTAGACTCGAATTATTGGGTCGAGGGTTTAGGAAGTTTACTTCAAGTTTATTATGAAGCAATAACACCTTTTTTACAAACTCCAAAGTTTAAAATTTCTAACTCTATTAGTGTTGCTCACCAAGCAAAACAATCTTTCATACATATTTTTAATGATTACAATCAATATAGTGATGTTAATGTGTCCTCTTCTTCCCCTGCCCCTTCCCCCACCACTTCTAATGTAAGACCATTGTTCAACGACCCTCGACAAGCTCTAGCCCCAAATACTAGGTTGATTGAGGATACTAAGCGAAAACAGTAAAGGGCTAGTGCTAGTAGAACCATGGAATTAAAAAGTTATTTAGGGGCTTTTGAAACGAGTGGTACCCAAAAAAGCCCGATAGTACTAATGATCTTGTGCAGTTTTGGTCGAAAGTGACCACTATTTTTCCTACACTCTCTAGGATTGCCAAGGATATTCTCGCCGTTCATGTTTCAACTGTTTTTGTTGAACAGACCTTCAGCATCGGAGGCTTTGTGTTAGATGATCGCCGGTAGAGCTGGCAATGGGTTGGGCCGAGCCAGCCCGGCCCAAATCCATCGGGCCAACCACCAAAATCGACCTGGTCCGGCCCGAAATTCCATCGGCCCAAAGCCCGGCCTATCGTAGAAATCGTAGTGTAATTGACAGGCCAAATCGGGTCGTCCCAGCCCGACCAAGCGGGCCAAAAACGGCCCGATTTTTTTGGGCCAGGGATTCTAAAGCCCAAGCCCGCTACAAATCGGGGCGGGTCGGGCTAAAAATTGCCAGCTCTAATAGTCGGTCTAACTTATTACCCAAAAATCTTAAAAATCAAATGTTGATGAATGATTGGGTCAAAGCTAAAAAATGAGAACAAGAAATGCAATTGAATGAAGGTGAAGAGAGCGACTATTACGATACCACTTCGGGAAGCAACGACAACGAAGAATAGGTAAGTAGGTAAGTGAGGTAAGTATAAGAACTACGTGTACTTTGATTCCTCTACGAGGATATGTAGGCAAGTTAATTCTAATATTAAACGTTAAAATATAATTTTAATTTCTAATATTAGAATTAAAGTTAAGTCCTTTTTTTAAAACTTATTTTTTTTCAAAAAAAAAATGAACTACGTTGACTTTGACTCTTTTACGAGGATACGTAAGCAAGTTAATTCTAATATTAAAAGTTAAATTTTTTTAAATTTTAATATTAGAATTAAAATCAAGTTCTTTTTTATATTTATAAAAAATTTTACTTCAAAATTCCAATTATTCAAATTTTATGTTAGTTCTCATTTATTTATCTCATTCTAATTTCATTTTAAGTTTCTCATTCATCTCAATTATTAAAATTGTATTTAAGATTTTAAATTTAACTTAAAAATAGTGGTTAACCGCCAGTTAACCGACCCTAATCGTAACCTTAATCAGTTCACCGGCGGTTCGGTTACGAAAAAAGTCCGGCCGATTAATTTAACCGCCGGCTAATTAACCGGCCGGTTATAACCGAATTTACATATCTATGTGCGCGATTGGGTTACATTTTAATTTCAAGGATGTCATAAATTTCAAATTTTAGTGGAAAAAATGATAATTGAGAATTTAATAATTTTCGTGTGAAAATTGAGATGAAGTTTAGATATGTAGTTTTGAAATAGATTTTAGATATTACCTTAGAAGTTGTTAGTGTCGGGTCTATTTTCAAATTTTAAATTTGAATATAAAATATAATATTAATAAGATTGTCAATGGCGAGTTTTAGTTATAAATATAATATAAAAGTTATAATATTTTACTAGATTTTGGTGGTAGCGGTGGGATCCGTATTCTAAAAGTTGAGAAATGATTGATAGATTGAAAATATTTTGATGTAAATATGAAAATATTGAAAATGATTTCAAATGAAAATCTCCAAATAAATATGATTCTGGGTCTGAAATAGTAAAAAATTAGAAATTGAGAAATGAAAATGATTAATACATGGCCTTTGTCTTTGTTAGAGAATTGTGATGATTATTTGTTTATTTATTCATTTTAAGGAGAATGGTGAAGTTCGAGAGTATGAATAGATATGTGATAAAACTATGGTGATAAGATTTATTGGTAAACTTAGTCCACTATCATCTTCGTCTTCTCCCATATTTTCCTTATGGGATAATGGGAGAAACCACCCTTTTTAAATATATTGATTATAACTATTTAGAAGTTGGATATCGTATTTCTTTCATAAGTATTTTTGTATTCTTAATAAGTAGAGTTTTGTCTACTTATAATTGGTTTTGTTTTGTTTGGTGTCGAAGATCCAGTAACGCTATTGTTCAGATTCTTTTATGGAAATTAATGGCCATTGCAAGATCAATTTCGTTGATACGAAATTTGTATAACACTGATTTGATTTTTTTTATTTGTATCGACTACTCCGTCCGATTCATATTAAATGTCGTTTTAAAAGTTAAATTTTGTTTCAAACTAATTATCGTTTTAGAACTTTTTACCAATTTCTTCCAACTTTATCCTTACTCATTTAAAGAAAACAGAATAAATTTATGGTAATAAGATAATTATTAGTAAAGAGGTAAAAGAGTTTAATTAGGAATATTATCAATTAATTAAGGGTGTATTAGTCAAATTTACACGTGCCTTAATTATAGACATAAATTCTAAATGACATTTAATAAAAAACGGAGGGAATGATATTTTTCTATATTTATTTTACTTTAGTATGTCTAGTATGTGGAATTTTATTTTATCATTTGTTTGATTGGATATTTGATATAGTTAATCAAGTTGTTTCCATTAATATTAATGATATATTTGATGTGTTATATATATATATATAAAGATTCATGTTCTATGTGTCTGCATAGAAAGTTTCGTGATTTTCTTGTAGTTCGGGTACTTATTTGGTAAATTTTGAAAGTTTAATAACTTACTAAAATATAAGAATTCTAATATTCACATAATTTAATATAAAAAAATTTTATTATATTTTGCATAACTTATCTTTTCCTTTTCTTGTACTTCCTAATTTCATATTTTTCTTTATTATATTTTACTTTAAATAAATGATATTTTAATGAACTTACTAAAAATAGTCTATATTTTTCTATTATTTCATGAAAATTAATGACCATTACAAGATCAATTTCGTTGGCACGAAATTTATCAAACACTATTTGTGTTTTGTAGCTACTAGTTTATTTTTTACATGTGTTTTACTTTAGTATGTCCAAGTATATCCAACTGATAAATTTTATTTATTAATTACTTTGATTGGATATTTGATATTGTTAATCGGTTTGTTTTCATTAATAGTAAATATATATATATATATATATATATATATATATATATGTGTGTGTGTGTGTGTGTGTGTGTGTGTGTGTGTGTGTGTGTGTGTGTGTGTGTGTGTGTGTGTGTCCCCTATATATTAATGTAAAATCCTCCTATTCTATGTGTCTGTTTCCCATGCTTCGTTAGCTTTGGAAAATTCTTAGTGCTTCGGTGTCATGCGAGTCTAAAATTAACCTAATTTAGTATTTTTCCTTTTTTATATATTTACCTACTTTAATACTTTCCTAATATTATATTTTGCTTAATTCAATATTTTTCTTTTATTACATCTTATTCTTCTTTTTACCACGCGATAGGTCAGTACTATAATATTTTCTTTAACATATTTTGTCCAATTCAATATCTTACTTTTATTCTTCTAATATAAAAATATAAAAAATTTATATCTAATTAGAAAAAATCTATATAAGTTGAATTAATTGTTATTTACAATAAAAGTTGAAGTAATTTTACTCTAATTCTAAATATTTATATAAGAAGAATATGAGTTATATAAAGTTATTACAAAAGGGAAATAAGTATAAAAATATAAACTTAAATTTTTTTATCTAATCCCAATATAATAAATTAAAAATAATATTAAAAATATATATGAAAACTATTGTTACACCAAACTAAAAATAAAAATAAAGTGAAACAAAAAAGATAACACAATACTAATACTAATACTAATACTAATAATAAATTATTATACCTAGAAAAATAAATATTAAATATATTCTAAATATCTTTATCTAATTCAATATAATGCATTGATACAAATATATTATATATCTGCACGAACAAATTAGTATCTTACGCTGATTAAAAAAAAAAGAAATTAAAATAATATTACATATATTACAAGTTAGATGCACGACATTTTTTCAATAGAATTATCAAAGTCTTATAAAATTTAATTTTTTATATCACATATTCACATGTAACACTCGGGTGTTGTATATTTTATATTTTTTCAAACTCAATTTTATAAGGGTTTCCCCGTTATTATTAAATATTGATTAGACATCGGTACAATGCGACACGAGTTGAGAGTATGACATTCGTTTATGTTTTCAAAGTATGTAAGTAATATTATTAACGAAATTAATCTAAACATTAAAATATAAGATAACGTAATAATAATTAATAAGTAGAGATTAGGCACGGGTTTAGAATGTGACTTCTTTTGAATTTTTATAAGTATGTAAATAAAATTATTAACGAATTGAATCTAAGCATGAAAATAAAAATTTAATAATTATAACAATTAATAAATAAATTAAACATGTACAAGGTAAGGGTTGAAAATACATCATTTGGATTTCTCATTTTAGATTAAAAAAATTAATTATCGCAAATATTATATATATATATATATAATATAATATATATATATATATATATATATATATATATATATATATATATATATATCAGAAATGATCCCCTCCCCTAGTGGGGAGGGAAAAAAGTTGCCACTGCTGATTTGGCATGCCAAATCAACAGTCAACTATTCAAGCCCACCCCACCCCACCCCACCCCACGATTACAATCTAATCTGGAGAAAAGAAAAGGGGATCTCAAGTCAAAAGCTCATCCCAAAGCAAAAGGCATCCGTATTCATCATTCGGCTCTCCCTCCGACTCCAGGTGTGTAATTCATCAATCCAAATTATATATACTAAACGAAAATATACATATCATATGTATTTGGAGAGAAAGTTATATATATCCAAATTATATATAATAAACGAAATATACATATCATACATATTTGGAGAGAAATTTTAAGGATGATGTGTAATTTTCTGATGATTCGGGTGTTTACTTGGCGAATTTTGAAGGTTTGACAACTAATACTACAATATAAGAATTCTAATATATACTTAATTAATATATTATTCTTTATTATATTTTGCCTAATTTATTTTTTCTTTTTTTATATTTTTTTAATT
Source organism: Phtheirospermum japonicum (assembly GCA_014905375.1). NCBI lineage: Eukaryota > Viridiplantae > Streptophyta > Magnoliopsida > Lamiales > Orobanchaceae > Phtheirospermum > Phtheirospermum japonicum. Next base: position 1,918,846 of record BMAC01000121.1, on the reverse strand, counting down.
TAATATTATCCTTTTATTATATTTTATCTTAAATAAATAATATTTTAATAAATTTACCAAAAATAATCTACAATATCAGTATTCCATTACAACCTTTTAGAAAATTTCAACTAATTCCTACAATTTGATGTGTACGTCTAGGTAAGCAATTCAAGTAAATTTGGTCTAGGCTGAGTCTTCATCTTCCGCAACAGCCCCTGTTAGCTCTAACAAATAGTTTTGACCAGATCGTGAAAGATTACTTAAGCAAGACATGTTTTTTAAAGTTAGAAACTTTAATATTAGTTGTGAAAAATAAAACTAATATTCCTATCGAAATACATAATTTAGTAAAGAAATTTTATTGTTTTTTAAATTTATTTTATCACATCACCCTTATATGTTAATCTAGAAAGTATCCTAATATATACATCTGCTTCGTAATTTTATTTGTCAAGTAAATAATTTCGATATTTCGATTGTTTATGTGTTATTTATATTATATTTTGTCTTATTTAATTTTTTTCTTTTATTATATTTGCCTAATTCAACATTTTCCTTTTATTCTCTTAATATAAATAAGTGATGTATAATTAGAAAAAACAAATCTAAATTAGTTATCTTAATTTAAAAAAATACATATAAGATAATATTAATTAAAAATAATAATTATGAAAATAATCTTATAAATTGTGTTTCTAATAAACATTATATTGGGTAGGTCTTGGGTGAGACCGGTCTCATAGTATGAGACCACTTTTTACCAGATTTATTAATTGATCCACCAAACCTATCCGACCAGCCCTAACCCATCCGTTTAATCAATAAAAAAAAGAAAAAAAATATTAATTTTCTATCACAAACAAGCACACGCACAACAAGTGTACTCCCCCCACCTCCAAACTCTGGCCGCCACTTCCGATCGTCGGCCGCCACATGCCGCCGCCGGCCACCACCTTCGACCGCCGTCGGCCGCCACCTCCATTATTTACCAGCGATATTTTTTTACAAATATTATATCGTTGTAATCGTCTCGTCTCCCTCATTCTAAATTCACAATTGAATTTATAATTTAATACTCCAATCACCGTAGATCTGAGGTCAAAGTCACAAATTCATCAATTTTAACCTCCAATTTACAGCGATTCACCGGACGAAATTTCGATTAAACAAAACGTATCACATAATCGAGTAATTGTCTCGATCCACTCTACAAAACTGCAAATTCAATCAAAAAAGAAAAAGACAACGTCGCCGAAAAAAAATAGAATTTGCCCAGTTTTAAGTATTACAAAAGTAGTTAAAAGTATCACAAATTCAAGTAAAAGTATCACAAAATTGACACATGTTATATTATATATTTTTACATCTTTTTTTTTTTATATTACAAAAGTATCATAAAAATGTTGTTTACGAAATATAATTAAAATATTACATATTCAATAATTTCGTTTCTTTTACTTACATATGTGCCTATTACATTTAAATAATTAAGATTATTGAAAAAATAATCGCGTATCACAAAATATATTAAAAGTATCGCATATGTTTTAATACTTGTACATTTTACTAAATTTTATAATAAGTGTATTTTGTGATACTTTTAATATTCTTTCTGATATTTTAATATATTTTGTGATACTGGATTAGATATTTTAAAATTTTATACAATTCATGCGATACAAAAATAAGTGTGTTCTGTGATACTTTAATATCTTTTCTAATACTTTTAATATATTTTGATACTTAATCAGATATTGTAAAAATTCATACTACTTTTGTGATAAAAAATAAGGGTGTTCTGTGATACTTTTAATATCTTTTCTAATATTTTTAATATATTTTGTCTTGATCACATATTGTAAAAACTCGTACTATTTATGCGATACAGAAATAAGTGTGTTTTGTGATACTTTTAATATCTTTTCTGATACTTTTAATATATTGTGTGATACTTGATCAGATATTGTAAAAACTCATACTATTTATGAGATACAAAAATAAGTGTGTTCTGTGATACTTTTAATATATTTTCTGATACTTTTAATATATTTTGTGATACTTGATCAGATATTGTAAAAATTCATACTATTTATGCGATACAAAAATAAGTGTGTTTTGTGACACTTTTAATATCTTTTATGATACTTTTAATATATTTTGTGATACTTGATCAGATATTGTAAAAACTCATACTACCTTTGTGATACAAAAATAAGTGTGTTTTGTGATACMTTTAATATTTTTTCTGATACTTTTAATATATTTTGTGACACTTGATCAGATATTGTCACTACAAGAATTCTGCTGTTCGATGACGATAAATTTCGTCACTAAAAGTCTGTTTTTTCGTCACTGAAGAGAAACGGTGACGAAAATTGAGCGTCAAAGAGGTTGTCATAGTATTGCTGTCACCATTGGTGAAAGTGACAATTTTTTCTAGCGCGTCACGAAATGTTCGGTTTCGATGACGGTCATGTAAATTGTCATCATAGATTACACTATTTGGTGACGCTGAATTCGTCATGTAAGTGATTGAAATATCGTCATCAGAAGATCGGTTTTGTCACCGTATGTTACCATTTTCAATGACGGACACTTAATTTGTCATCATAACATTTGACTTTCCGTGACAAACATAACTACGGTGACAACTGTTTTTTGGGTTATAATGACGCTAATATTGTCATGATATGTATTAAACATTTACCAAATATAATGTTATTCGTCATGATAGATTTGTTTTATAGTGACGCAATATTAACCGTCACTGAACATCTATATTTACAATGACAAACTAATGTGTCACCATTTACTATGAAAGGTGACGATGTATTTTGTCACGAAAAAACTAAAAATATATGACGAATATTATAATCATCACGAAAGGTATTTGTTCAATGATGATCTAATGGGTACATATGGTGACAAACCAATCATCATAAATGATTTATTAAAGTGACAAATTTATGTGACGTTAAAGTTGTAATAATTGAGTGAATACGATTTGATAATTTATTTTCATGACGACATAAATTGTCCTACATTAATTTMTCATTAGTCGTTTGTAAGGAATAAATATCATAATGATTAAAATGAAAGCAAAAGAGAATTTATCATTACAATATAATGATAAGAATATTACAAAATATTTCTTAGACGATTTCGAACATACATCACAACGCTTGCAACTAACCAAAATAATAACTTCAAATATCCACAGTACACACACCAAATTAAATGACCAAAGTACTTGAATATTGAAAACAAGGACCTCGAAGCATAAACTAAACCAAAATAGTTACTTCATAAAGCAAGACTTCTGCATCACTTTTTCCACATGTCAACATTGCCAAACAAAAAGAATTGTGGGATCAGACCGCTTGCATATTTAAAATTTATACTAAATTAGTTTATAATCAAACAATTGTTGAAACACTATACAAAGTTCACAAAATTAAAACTGAAAATTCTGACTTACGTGGAATATAATGGATCAGGTCCCGCCAGAAGCAGACTCATTTGCTCTCATGAAGGCCATAAGCTTGTTGATGCACTCGCCTTGCTGGGTCAATTGATTTTTTAAATCACCGACTTCATTCTTGAGCTCCGTCACTTGACCTTCCGACTCATGTAGCTTTCCTCGAGTGTCTGCCAMTTCCTTTTGCAGTAGTTGGGTGTTCGAATTAGGGCATTTTCCTGGAGGTTTCGGTCCATAACCAATGCCTTTGATATAACCAGAGGCATGGCCAAGAACTTCAATTGCTATCTCCTGTTCTGTGATCTCAATCCCTTCTTCGGCGTACTTTTCTTTCATTGCTACCATCTCGTCCTAAAAATACATCGACGTAAGTATAATAATAATAACATGATCATTAACAAAGTTGGATTATAAAAAGCATGTGTTAGTTAGTTAGTTACCCAGTTTTCTCCCGCCTCAGCACTTGACCAACCACCTTTCACCGTATAATGCGTGCGCTTGTAAAGTTCGATAATGTCGCATTCATCGACCTCCTTCTCTGACTAATCAGCATTCAAAAAAGAAAATAAAAAAAATTCAGAACAGAAATATAAAAATTGCAACAAGAAGGAATAAACTTAATACTGAAATGTACATTTCGTCGCACTTAAGTGGATTTAATTTATATATCATTGTCAACAGTTTTTCCTTTATATCGCAACAAATTTCACAACATTGATTTTACTAACGGGCAARGGATATATCTAAAYATTTTGTTGTAAAAATCTTGGTAACACTTACAAATTCATTTTGAAGTACGGTGAAAGGAGTTCGGCCTGTAATATGTGGAGCTCGCAGTTTTTTCCGATTTTTCGTATTAGCGTCGCTTCAATTCTGCAAAAAACACAAATATTAATATTCTCATGGCAGAAACATACATATGATATATATCATATTATATAAACAAAAGTATTTGTTTTGAATTATATTACCTTGAAATCGGCTGAATTGAAATGGTCGCACAACGATTCCCAGTTCTGTTGCTCATGACAAGAACGTGGCCTATTTTTCTTAGCCTCCTCAATGTTAGGGTACTTCAAGTAATGCTTGTGCAGCCTGTAACGCAGTTGTCGGGAACTTGACTGAATTCTGTCAATCACGCACTGTTTGACACCCGATTTTTCCAGATTGACATCCATATGAATCTGCATATAACACAGCGATGTATCATTAAGCCGATATAAGATTAAAATTCATCAAAATAAGAAAGTGTAAAAACACTACCTGTATATGGTCAATGCTTGGCCCCAGACTCTTCTCTACATCCACCTCCTTCCACTTCCTCGGCACCGGAAGGACATCCCGTGTCACTACCCCAATCTGACTTGAGAACTTAGCAGATTGCACTCGACTTTTAGGTCTTCCAATCATTGGATCAACCTCTATCTTCATTTTTTTCCCCGAAAACTTGTCGAATGACTTCATGATGCCTTTGCCCATTGTTGGACCACGTTTCCTTTTAGCAACTTTGGAAAGAGCATCTGCACATCCATTAATTAGTATATGTGAAAGACTGAATTTGAGATTTAAATTACTGAACCTTATTGAATGTATTCGACCAATGTTTAAATAATCAAATTTTTTATTAGTAAGTTGTTTTTATACGACGACAAAGAATTATATTTCTCCAACTCAACCACCGAACAACTTTTAACAAAATTCATTTTCATAATTATTCATATCAACAATACTATGCATACATTAAACAAACGCCAAACTTAAAACTAATTTACACATCAACAGTTCTACCCCTCCTAATACATTGCCCAAACTCAACCAGTAACATTTGACATATATATCCAACTATGTAATCCCAACTTTTAGGTACCAAATAAATATGTAATCTAATACATATGAATCTCAAAAAAAAGAGAAGTTGCACATTATGAAATATTTGCCAATTTTGAAACTTGACAATGTCATGTACTATATATGTACAATTGTTATAACATAATAACTTAGAACTGATCTCAAATAACCAAAATAACTATAGGTATCAAATTAGAATACATCAAAGCACATAAAAAATATGAAGCAGATTCAAGACTATTAGAAAGCTGAAAAAGAATTTGAAGTGTAAGAATCATAAACCTGTCTCTTCATCATCTTCATGTGATGAGTACTCAGTGTTGTTTGTTGATTGGAGTCCAGTGCCCGCTGAATCAGTCTGAAGTCCAGTGCCTGCTGAATCAGTCTGAAGCCCAGTTGAACCAGTGTGGGTGTTAGTTGATTCAGACCGGGGGATAGGAGATTGACTCTGAGGGTCCTCAGGTTGGGTTTGACTGATGGGTGACTGAGTTTGAGGGGCAGGATGGGTTTGAGAGAGAGGTGAATGAGTTTGGGGATAGGTGATTGATTTTGGGGTGCAGGTGGCTGTTTTTTAGTGGCAGGTGGTTGGGGTTGAGTGGCAGGTGGTTGGTTTTTAGTGGAAGGTGGTTGGGATGATGGAAGTGGATTGAGGGAAGGGGTTGGGATTGAGTGGAAGGGGGTTTGGTTTTGAGTGGCAGGCGGTTCGTTCGGACCGTCAGATTTCCTTGTCAGCCTACGGGGTGTGGAGGGATTAAGTGAAGTATGGTTCGCGACATACTGTCGAGGCTTGTTTGCGGCCACTTTCTGTTTCTTCAGTATACCTCCCGGCGCCATTTCTCCTACTAAACAGAACACAACAATTGAACATCACAAATGTCATACAAAAATAATATAAGGCTACCACACTAGTTAATGTATTCAAGATAAACATCATGAAAAACATATTATCTACCATAATTTAGATATACAGTAAGCATGTATATCTAAGATCAGCATAAATGTGATAAAAAACTAGAAAATGTTATTACACAATCATTTGTATTGCAGTTCATCATCATAAAAACACAATATGTAGTCAGAAATTCTATTTAAAAACAAGTATTTATATACTCAAAAGAAAGCAACTGCGAATATATTATGGCATCGCGATTTCAATATACACTAAGCATACATGTCACTGAGCATACATAATTTTTAAGTCAGAATAATCTAAGATGTACATAAATGAAATTCAGAACTAGCACAAATGTAACACATAAGTATTCCAGTAATTTACATAACAATCAAGACTATGCATATATAATTACATAAGTATATATATACATAACTATCCACACTCTGCATAAGTTTTCCAATAATTTACATAAAAATCCACATATCATATATAATAATAATATATATATATATATATATATATATATATATATATATATATATATATATATATATATATATATATATAACAATCCATATAAGTATTCCAATAATTTACAGAACAATGTACACTATGCATATATACAATTACAATCCACATAAATGTACCACATAATTAATTCAATTCCACACTATGCATTTATATAGTCATAACAAACCAACTGTGAACATATTTGTACGTATGATGAACAAATGAATAATCTGAGAACTTGGAAGAACATATGATTACATTTGCAGTAATTGTAAACATAATTACATATGGATTAACAATAATCACTAAATTATTATTGTCATTCTCAACACAAAAGATGACATATTAAAACCAACTAACTCAAATCTCACACAGTTACAGACACATGAACAAACCTTGGCTTGACTTGTTATGCACCTTCAGTTGGTTTTTTTTTTTTTTTAGCAATTCGGAATAGTTATTGGTGTGAGATTTAGACTTATACTAATACCCTAATTAGATTATAAGTTACTAAAAAAAACTGATATTTAGGCGCCAATATAAAAAAAAGACCCGCCCTTTTTTTTTAGACACGACTGAGTTTTAGTTATTTTAGGGATATTTCTATTTATTTATCAACATATATATCCAAAACTAATTTCAGAAAAAATAGGAGATAGGGTTCCATTAACATGCAAAACACCTAAATTCGATTAATTTTAAAATTTGTAAAATAATCGAAGAAATTTTTAAAATTAGGTCAAGAACATCAAAACCCAATTAAATTCAGGCATTACCAAGCAATTAGATTTGAAAAGTTTAAACTTTTAAACAAAAAATTGTACGGAATTAGGTTAATTAACCTGGACGATCTTCGAGACTCTCAGCCCTGACGCGCTTGGAGATTTCCATATCGAGCGCAGCGATAATGCAATCGGACCCTATTTTTCCATGTCGGAGCTGTCGCCGAGCCGTTGGGTCGCGGGATTCTTGTGCTTGGTCATCATCTCGAAGAGCAGAGCGGGTGCAAGCGAGCAATTTCAGGCGCGCGGAGGACCTGGTAGAGTTCATGGTGGCTTCGAATTGGAAGGTTTCTGTGCGCGGTGAATTTGGGGGTAGGGCTGAGAGAGGTCGGGGAGTGAGAGAGGTCGGGGAGTGCGGACCCTGGTTTTGTTTGGAGGTGATGTTAATTAGGATGGGGTTGGGTCGCACCCAACCCAGGGCTGATGTCCAAAATTTAAAACAAAAAATTCAAACTTCAAATTATTTTTACTAAGATTGAATTTAATAATACTGTTTCATGTTAATATATATTATTTTAATGATATTATTTTACAAGACCAAACTTCAATTTTGAACATATAATAATCAATTTTATATAATTGAGTATGCCGATTGGACAGAAATTTTAATATGTCATTCGAACAAAAATCTTATAATGAACATAGATTCGCAAGTTTTTTTCAAAGTACTATTTTTGTAATAATTAAAAAACTTACAATTTCATTTATGTCTAATTAATTAAAGATAAATCGAAAACAAATATGTAATGTAGTTTTAATTTGTAATTGAACAACTAATATTTTGAATTCTCTGATATTATTTTAGATAATAACTTAAATAACATATACTTCGTAAACTTCAGCTGATATATCTTGAGTAGGGATGTGACCGAACCGACCGAATTGTCAAAACCGAACGAATTCGGTCGTTGGTCGGACCGAACAGACAGAAAAAAATTGGAAAACCGAACCGATTCGAACCAAAATATTTCGGTCGGTTTCGGGCCGAAACGATTCCTTTTTTTTTCCTATTATTTTCTAAGCCACAAAAATAAATTAAAGATATATATATATATATATATATATATATATATATATATATATATATATATATATATAATTTGGTCTGTTCGGTTTTATCGGTTTGTTTGTTGGTGAAATCGAAATCGATGGGATTGACCGATCTTTTTACGACCAAAAATTGGAAAAGCGAACCACCGGTCGAAAAAACGAACCGAATTGTACTATTCGGTCGGTTCGGTTTTTGGTCGAATTTAACACACCCCTAATTTTGAGTATATGTATTATAACATTAATATGACTAAAAATCAATGTATGATGAAGATGTAAACCCGTTAATTTTAGGATACTCCGAGTATTCGAACTCTGAGCGTACTCTTTTTCACAATGTAAGCTCCTACTATCGAAATGATGATGGGATTATAAATACTGGGTTTGTTAGTACGTAGTGTATGTGTATATTATGTGTTCGTCTGAAAAATCAAACTAATTTACCCGCCAATTGATTTTGAATTTAATTGGTACTAAAAGAACGTATTCGCCCGACTGCTCGAAGTTGTATAAGTTTTTTGAAAACACTCGTACAATTGGTAAAAATCAACGTTCGTCTCGATTCGTATTCTAATCGGCTCGACACATATATAATTTAAACTAATTTACCCGCCAATTGATTTTGAATTTAATTGGTACTAAAAGAACGTATTCGCCCGACTGCTCGAAGTTGTATAAGTTTTTTGAAAACACTCGTACAATTGGTAAAAATCAACGTTCGTCTCGATTCGTATTCTAATCGGCTCGACACATATATAATTTAAACTAATTTACCCGCCAATTGATTTTGAATTTAATTGGTACTAAAAGAACGTATTCGCCCGACTGCTCGAAGTTGTATAAGTTTTTTGAAAACACTCGTACAATTGGTAAAAATCAACGTTCGTCTCGATTCGTATTCTAATCGGCTCGACACATATATAATTTAAACTAATTTACCCGCCAATTGATTTTGAATTTAATTGGTACTAAAAGAACGTATTCGCCCGACTGCTCGAAGTTGTATAAGTTTTTTGAAAACACTCGTACAATTGGTAAAAATCAACGTTCGTCTCGATTCGTATTCTAATCGGCTCGACACATATATAATTTAAACTAATTTACCCGCCAATTGATTTTGAATTTAATGGTACTAAAAGAACGTATTCGACCGACTGCTCGAAGTTGTATAAGTTTTTTGAAAACACTCGTACAATTGGTAAAAATCAACGTTCGTCTCGATTCGTATTCTAATCGACTCGACACATATATAATATCAACCGTCTAAAATCTTTATTTTAATTACAAAGAAGAAATAAAATTAAATAAACTAAATCTATTAAAAAAAATAACAAAAAAGATAGTGTATAATTAACAAAAGTTAATTAAAATTATTGCGTACACGCTGGGGTTTGAACCCCGGGGAGTTGGTTTTCAGCCTAAGGTAACAAACCAACTCACCATTCTCAAATTTGTAAAAATTAATGACCTAATATATATATATAACTTATGTTGAGGTACAGCTGTACATAATGAGTCGTCTTCAACCTCTGACTGCGACCTAAATCTATAACTTGTGAAAATTAATGACCTAAATCGAATGACTAATAAGTTGAGCATAAGAAATCCACTCCTTCTCAAAATTTCTTCGTTTAATCTCCAATCATATTGTGATTGAAAATTTTCGGCTATTGAGAGGGAACTTGCGCCGGCCGGAGTCTGCTACCCACTTCAGAATTATGCTGAAGAATCCTCTTGTCGGGCTGGTGAGTTCCAAATTGTAAAAGCTTTTTCTTTCTCCCTTTTCTCGTCTAAGTTGTCTAAATATTGTACTAGAGTATTTTTTTTCAACATTGTTTTATTCATATGTGTGCAAGAAAATTGAGGGGATGCAGTGACACACAGTAGTCTATATATTGCCTACTACTTTTAGTTTTAAGCAATATGTGTCCTTTTACCACATTTTCAGAAATCGAAAATGCTTTGTGTTGTTTTGCTACTGAAAGTGTGTGGTTATGAAGTGAACAATACATATCACTCTCATGTTCTCCTTTTTGTAGTACTGTGGCTTTTTTAATCCTGAAATGTTGTCGACTGAAATAATCACTTATAATTATTGCAGAAGTTACTAAACTTGTATGTGTGTGTGTATCTATCTATCTATATATATGTATGTGTGTCATTCATTTTTTGGTAAACAGAACAGGCCGAGTGTTAGATATGATCATTCATTCCTAATTTACTAATATAATCTAGGCATTATATTATAATGCAATATGAAAAAGGAGAATATATATGGTCCTTTAGAAATGATCACTGGTCGGTTTTATGAGTGTTAGATCAGTGCCATATGTTTAGTCAGGTAAGGTTATTAGATTGATGATTGAGTTGAGAAAAAATTTGAAACATAAAGGATAGACGACATTGAAAAGTAAAATTAACATGTCTTTAGTCGATAATGTCGTATGCGTGATATTAATCTGCATTTGCCACTTATAAAGTACTACTACTAAGAATACATTCGAGAAATAGAGAGCGAGGGGTGATCGGTGGGGGGATGGGGTGATTATGTATTACCTCTATGAAAACTAATAAAGGTCTGAAACGGGATGCAATTTCAAACATGAAGCCAGTTTGATGTGCAAACCATTCGATGTCGCTTTCGTTTCCGGTCTTTGAAACTATGTGAATGGATACAAAGATAAATATTACGGGGAAACCCCTGCCCTTGTTTGTGTAATTTTTATTCAAGAATTTTTTTTCTCTTTTGTAAATAAACCAAATTCGATGGCTTGTTTTCGTATATAATCCTTTAAATAATTACCATTGTATTGTTTTGTTTGTAAGTGCACAGAACTTTAGGGCTAATAAAGATAACAATCATTTCAAATTTAAAACTATTTTTTTTTCTCGTTAACGTAATTGGAGGAATATGTGTTTTGTTTTGTATATAGATTGTGCAATCTTGAAATAAACCCTTTGAAGTTCTCTGGTGTTATGATTGTTATATTATTAAATATTTAGTACAGAATGTGTTACTATGAAATGTCTACTTATGTTTTTGTTTATTTAGTTGTGTGTYTGTGTTAATTTCTCACAGAGGGTAAAATCGAACATTTCATCTGGAAATTACATCAGTTTTTAGAAAAAATGTTGGATGGTTACATTCATATGCTTGCTACTGGAGTCTAAGTTTCAAATGATCTTTAGATTTAATACCTCAATGGTGAAAACAACTGCATGAATTAATTATGTCTCAGTATTACTACAAATAGAGACTAACTTGGAGAGCTGTAAGAGGAATGTGCAGATCTACCAATAGGCTGATAAAGTTAAGTACAATCTGATTCATCATTTATAACTTGGAGAGCTATAATAGGAATGTTATGAACTATGTCTCAATTAATTTTCTTATTTTCTAATCTGAAAACTAATATATTCTGATTTGTAGAAATAATTATATTTGTGATATACTAATCTGAAGAAATAATTAGTAGAAATATATTCTGATTTGTAGAAATAATTATATTTGTGATATACTAATCTGAAGAAATATGCTAATCTGAAGAATTAGTATATTAGTAGAAATATACTCCCTCTGTTTCATTTTGTAAGTCGTTTAAGAGATAAGCAACACTTATTAAGAAAGGTACTAAAATGACTGATTAACCCATAATGATGATGACTTCCACATTTCTCATTAATTTCTCTCTCCTCAACTTTCGTACTCTCTCCCCTCTCCTCTATTAATCTTTCCATCTAATGTGCATAAAAAAAACTGCAATAATAAATGGGATGAAACCAACCTTCGCAAAATTTTAGCCGTCTCCAATACAAAGCATCCCAAAAATACAGATAAAATCAAAGAGATTTTTAAAAGTCCGTCTACAATTCAAAGCATCCCAAAAAAGGCATCCAAAAATACAGATAAAATCAAAGAGATTTTAAAAGCCCGTCTACAATTCAAAGCATCCAAAAAAAATACAGATAAAATCAAAGAGATTTTTAAAATTCAAAGCATCCAAAAAAATACAGATAAAATCAAAGAGATTTTTAAAAGTAATTTGGAAGAGAAATCTTCAACATCGTCAAAATTACTTGTCGAATCTCTTTATCATCATCTGGCTCTCCCTCTTAGTAAAAGTTTGTTCAAATCAACTCGATGATCGAGATAAGGCTTCATGGTATACAACTTTTCATCTTCTTCCTTCAAATTTCAGATTGCTCGAGAATTTTTGATTTTCTTCCCTCCGCTTTCTCATCTACAAATCTCATGGTGGTTGGGGCTGTTATGGATTACTGTTTTTTTACCACATAAATATAAATGTGCTGCCATGATTTGTAAGAAAAAAAAGAGGGAAAAAATTGAGTATTCCAATAAAAATAGCGGTATAATGTTGAGGAAGAGGGAAACACAATCGTCTTTTCAGAAAAAAGAAAGTATAAAGGGGAAAAGAAGTAGAGTTACAGATTAGGGGCATTTAAGGAAGTTAAAAACTATTATCTCTAAAACGTCATTTAATTAGGAAAAGTTTGAGAGGGCCTCAAACGACTTACAAAATGAAACAGAGGGAGTACTAATCTGAAGAAATAATTATGTAGAAATAATTAATTAGAAATATATTCTGATTTGTTATATTTGTATTGTTGTTATATTATAGATTAGTAGAAATAATCTATATTCTGAACTATCAATAGGAATGTTATGAATAGTGTTGTGCACATTGACTCCTTCGACATAAAACTTGTATGAGTTATCGACTGCTCCATTTTACTACATGGAATTAGTTTTTTGAGTTTGATCTTCTCCAGGTCACGGATGATTGGCTTTTTTATACTGTTCAAACTTCTGAGTGTTTAAGAACTCAATATGCTTGATATGAATATAGTTATGTTTACATTATTGTCGATTAATTGTTTCTCATCTACAAACAATTTCCCTGTTTTCCGTTATATAAATGCTCACCCAGTGGAAACCAAATAGATAAAAGAAAACTCAGAGACAATTTTAGGTTTTGTTATAGGAAGCTCACAATAAAGAATGAGAGGAAAAATACAACATAATTGGAATAATTTGTGTTCACAAGTATTTGCTTAAAGTTCATTCTAAAAACAAAAGTTATTAAATATTGACGGTTTTGATAATTAAAATACTAATTACGTCATACTTTAATTAATTCATTATCTTATTTACATAATCTGATTACGATCTTATTGGCAATTTTCTGATGTTAGCCTAACAGAAAACTTGTGGTTTGACTCCTTTAGAACTTGTTCGTTGATATTTTAATTATTTTAATTATTTATGTATGCTTATTGATACTGTTCGTGTCGTGTATTATTTTGGACTTTTGGGCTGCAATGTTATAGATCAATGACTCTTTTATTGATTTGTGTTATAGGATAATCAATTTTAAAATTCCGTGGCTGAAAATGGACAAGAGTTGGATGCATGCCGCCAGATATACGCCTGCTTACGTGGAGGGAGTCAATAAGTTCATACAGTTTGTCGAATCACATATGGGTAAGGAGTGCAATGTTCGATGCCCATGTGTGCGCTGTTTGAACTTAACATTTGAAGACCAACAAACAGTTAAAGAACATATTATGCTTCGGGGGATGGATCCAGGTTACATCATATGGTTTTATCATGGTGAATCAAATGCAAGTTTTCAAGGAAGTACACATACTAATGAGGATGTTGAAACTGAAGACGAGCCTTGGGATAAATATTTGACTGACGATGAAGACGATGGTGTTTGACGATATGTTGCTGGACCTCGGCAAGCAATACGATCGCGAAGAAAATGTTGGTGGTGTTCCGGCATATCTCGAGGAGCTGATGAAAGGTGCCAAGACGGAACTATATCCTGGATGTAATAAAATATCGAAGACATCTTTTATTATACAATTGCTCCACTTGAAAGTGTATAATAAGTTGAGTAATAAAACCGTTGATATGCTTCTGCGCTTGATGAAATCCTCTTTTCCAACTTATGTTGAGGTACAGCTGTACATAATGAGTCATCTTCAACCTCTGACTGCGACCTAATTAATCTATAACTTGTGAAAAGTAATGACCTAAATCGAATGACTAATAAGTTGAGCATAAGAAATCCACTCCTTCTCAGAATTTCTTCGTTTAATCTCCAATCATATTGTGATTGAAAATTTTCGGCTATTGAGAGGGAACGTGCGCCGGCCGGAGTCTGCTACCCACTTCAGAATTGAGCTGAAGAATACTCTTGTCGGGCTGGTGAGTTCCAAATTGTAAAAGCTTTTTCTTTCTCCCTTTTCTCGTCTAAGTTTTCTAAATATTGTACTGGAGCATTTTTTTTTCAACATTGTTTGATTCATATGTGTGCAAGAAAATTGGGGGGATGCAGTGACACACAGTAGTATATATATTGCCTACTACTTTTAGTTTTAAGCAATATCTGTCCTTTTACCACATTTTCAGAAATCAAAAATGTTTTGTGTTGTTTTGCTACTGAAAGTGTGTGGTTATGAAGTGAACAATACATATCACTCTCCTGTTCTCCTTTTTGTAGTACTGTGGCTTTTTTTAATCCTGAAATGTTGTCGACTGAAATAATCACTTATAATTATTGCAGAAGTTACTAAACTTGTGTGTGTGTGTGTATCTATCTTTATATATATGTATGTGTGTCATTCATTTTTTGGTAAACAGAACAGGCCGAGTGTTAGATATGATCATTCATTCCTAATTTACTAATATAATCTAGGCATTATATTATAATGCAATATGGAAAAGGAGAATATATATGGTCCTTTAGAAATGATCACTGGTCGGTTTTACGAGTGTTAGATCAGTGCCATATGTTTAGTCGGGTAAGGTTATTAGATTGATGATTGAGTTGAGAAAAAATTTGAAACATAAAGGATAGACGACATTGAAAAGTAAAATTAACATGTCTTTAGTCGATAATGTCGTATGCGTGATATCAATCTGCATTTGCCACTTATAAAGTACTACTACTAAGAATACATTCGAGAAATAGAGAGCGAGGGGTGATCGGTGGGGGGATGGGGTGATTATGTATTACCTCTATGAAAACTAATAGAGGTCTGAAACGGGATGCAGTTTCAAATGAAACCAGTTTGATGTGCAAACCATTCGATGTCGCTTTCGTTTTCGGTCTTTGAAGCTATGTAAATGGATACAAAGATAAATATTACGGGGAAACCCCTGCCCTTGTTTGTGTAATTTTTATTCAAGAATTTTTTTTCTCTTTTGTAAATAAACCAAATTCGATGGCTTGTTTTCGTATATAATCCTTTAAATAATTACCATTGTATTGTTTTGTTTGTAAGTGCACAGAACTTTAGGGCTAATAAAGATAACAATCATTTCAAATTTAAAACTATTTTTTTTTTCTCGTTAACGTAATTGGAGGAATATGTGTTTTGTTTTGTATATAGATTGTGCAATCTTGAAATAAACCCTTTGAAGTTCTCTGGTGTTATGATTGTTATATTATTAAATATTTAGTACAGAATGTGTTACTATGAAATGGCTACTTATGTTTTTGTTTATTTAGTTGTGTGTATGTGTTAATTTCTCACAGAGGGTAAAATCGAACATTTCATCTGGAAATTACATCAGTTTTTAGAAAGAATGTTGGATGGTTACATTCAGATGCTTGCTACTGGAGAGTCTAAGTTTCAAATGATCTTTAGATTTAATACCTCAATGGTGAAAACAACTGCATGAATTAATTATGTCTCAGTATTACTACAAATAGAGACTAACTTGGAGAGATGTAAGAGGAATGTGCAGATCTACCAATAGGTTGATAAATTAGTAGATATCATTTATCTTGGGCTATAAGGTTGACTTCTAATTAATTTTTCTTATTTTCTAATCTGAAAACTAATATATTTTGATTTGTAGAAATAATTATATTTGTAATATACTAATCTGAAGAAATAATTAGTAGAAATAATTATAGAATACTGATTTGTAGAAATAATTATATTTGTGATATACTAATCTGAAGAAATATGCTAATCTGAAGAATTAGTATATTAGTAGAAATATCCATTAACATGGCAAAAACACCTAAATTCGATTAATTTTAAAATTTGAAAAATAATCGAAGAAATTTTTAAAATTAGGTCAAGAACATCAAAACCCAATTAAAATTCAGGCATTACCAAGCAATTAGATTTGAAAAGTTTAAACTTTTAAACAAAAAATTGTAGCGGAATTAGGGTTAATTAACCTGGACGATCTTCGAGACTCTCAGCCCTGACGCGCTTGGAGATTTCCATATCGAGCGCAAGCGATAATGCAATCGGACCCTATTTTTCCATGTCGGAGCTGTCGCCGAGCCGTTGGGTCGCGGGATTCTTGTGCTTGGTCATCATCTCGAAGAGCAGAGCGGGTGCAAGCGAGCAATTTCAGGCGCGCGGAGGACCCTGGTAGAGTTCATGGTGGGCTTCGAATTGGAAGGTTCTTGTGCGCGGTGAATTTGGGGGTAGGGCTGACGGAGATGGTCGGGGAGTGCGGACCCTGGTTTTTGTTTGGGAGGTTGATGTTAATTAGGTTGGGGTTGGGTCGCACCCAACCCAGGGCTTGATGTCCAAAAATTTAAAACAAAAACTTCAAACTTCAATTATTTTTACTAAGATTGAATTTAATAATACTGTTTCATGTTAATATATATTATTTTAATGATATTATTTTACAAGACCAAACTTCAATTTTTGAACATATAATAATCAATTTTATATAATTTGAGTATGCCGATTGGATAGAAATTTTAATATGTCATTCGAACAAAAATCTTATAATGAACATAGATTCGCAAGTTCTTTTCAAAGTACTATTTTTGTAATAATTAAAAAACTTACAATTTCATTTATGTCTAATTAATTAAAAATAAATCGAAAACAAATATGTAATGTAGTTTTAATTTGTAATTGAACAACTAATATTTTGAATTCTCTGATATTATTTTTAGATAATAACTTAAATAACATATACTTCGTAAACTTCAGCTGATATATCTTGAGTAGGGATGTGACCGAACCGACCGAATTGTCAAAACAAGACGAATTTCGGTCGTTGGTCGGACCGAACAGACAGAAAAAAATTGGAAAACCGAACCGATTCGAACCAAAATATTTCGGTCGGCTTCGGGCCGAAACGATTCCTTTTTTTTTCCTATTATTTTCTAAGCCAAAAAATAAATTAAAGAAATATATAATTAATATTATATATATATATATAATATAGTATATTCGATATATATATATATATATATATAATTTGGTCTGTTCGGTTTTATCGGTTTGTTTGTTGGTGAAATCGAAATCGATGGGATTGACCGATCTTTTTACGACCAAAAATTGGAAAAGCGAACCACCGGTCGAAAAAACGAACAGAATTGCACTATTCGGTCGGTTCGGTTTTTGGTCGAATTTAACACACCCCTAATTTTGAGTATATGTATTATAACATTAATATGACTAAAAATCAATGTATGATGAAGATGTAAACCCGTTAATTTTAGGATACTCCGAGTATTCGAACTCTGAGCGTACTCTTTTTCACAATGTAAGCTCCTACTATCGAAATGATGATGAGATTATAAATACTGGGTTTGTTAGTACGTAGTGTATGTGTATATTATGTGTTCGTCTGAAAAATCAAACTAATATACCCGCCAATTGATTTTGAATTTAATTGGTACTAAAAGAACGTATTCGCCCGACTGCTCGAAGTTGTATAAGTTTTTTGAAAACACTCGTACAATTGGTAAAAATCAACGTTCGTCTCGATTCGTATTCTAATCGGCTCGACACATATATAATTTAAACTAATATACCCGCCAATTGATTTTGAATTTAATTGGTACTAAAAGAACGTATTCGCCCGACTGCTCGAAGTTGTATAAGTTTTTTGAAAACACTCGTACAATTGGTAAAAATCAACGTTCGTCTCGATTCGTATTCTAATCTGCTCGACACAATATATAATTTAAACTAATATACCCGCCAATTGATTTTGAATTTAATTGGTACTAAAAGAACGTATTCGCCCGACTGCTCGAAGTTGTATAAGTTTTTTGAAAACACTCGTACAATTGGTAAAAATCAACGTTCGTCTCGATTCGTATTCTAATCGGCTCGACACATATATAATTTAAACTAATTTACCCGCCAATTGATTTTGAATTTAATTGGTACTAAAAGAACGTATTCGCCCGACTGCTCGAAGTTGTATAAGTTTTTTGAAAACACTCGTACAATTGGTAAAAATCAACGTTCGTCTCGATTCGTATTCTAATCGGCTCGACACATATATAATATCAACCGTCTAAAATCTTTATTTTATTTACAAAGAAGAAATAAAATTAAATAAACTAAATCTGTTAAAAAAAAACAAAAAAGATAGTGTATAATTAACAAAAGTTAATTAAAATTTTTGCGCACACATGGGTTTGAACCCCGGTGAGTTGGTTTTCAGGCTAAGATAACAAACCAACTCACCATTCTCAAATTTGTGAAAATTAAGGACCTAATATATATAAATAACTTATGTTGAGGTACAGCTGTACATAATGAGTCATCTTCAACCTCTGACTGCGACCTAATTAATCTATAACTTGTGAAAAGTAATGACCTAAATCGAATGACTAATAAGTTGAGCATAAGAAATCCACTCCTTCTCAGAATTTCTTCGTTTAATCTCCAATCATATTGTGATTGAAAATTTTCGGCTATTGAGAGGGAACGTGCGCCGGCCGGAGTCTGCTACCCACTTCAGAATTGAGCTGAAGAATACTCTTGTCGGGCTGGTGAGTTCCAAATTGTAAAAGCTTTTTCTTTCTCCCTTTTCTCGTCTAAGTTTTCTAAATATTGTACTGGAGCATTTTTTTTTCAACATTGTTTGATTCATATGTGTGCAAGAAAATTGGGGGGATGCAGTGACACACAGTAGTATATATATTGCCTACTACTTTTAGTTTTAAGCAATATCTGTCCTTTTACCACATTTTCAGAAATCAAAAATGTTTTGTGTTGTTTTGCTACTGAAAGTGTGTGGTTATGAAGTGAACAATACATATCACTCTCCTGTTCTCCTTTTTGTAGTACTGTGGCTTTTTTAATCCTGAAATGTTGTCGACTGAAATAATCACTTATAATTATTGCAGAAGTTACTAAACTTGTGTGTGTGTGTGTATCTATCTTTATATATATGTATGTGTGTCCATTCATTTTTTTGGTAAACAGAACAGGCCGAGTGTTAGATATGATCATTCATTCCTAATTTACTAATATAATCTAGGCATTATATTATAATGCAATATGGAAAAGGAGAATATATATGGTCCTTTAGAAATGATCACTGGTCGGTTTTACGAGTGTTAGATCAGTGCCATATGTTTAGTCGGGTAAGGTTATTAGATTGATGATTGAGTTGAGAAAAAATTTGAAACATAAAGGATAGACGACATTGAAAAGTAAAATTAACATGTCTTTAGTCGATAATGTCGTATGCGTGATATCAATCTGCATTTGCCACTTATAAAGTACTACTACTAAGAATACATTCGAGAAATAGAGAGCGAGGGGTGATCGGTGGGGGGATGGGGTGATTATGTATTACCTCTATGAAAACTAATAGAGGTCTGAAACGGGATGCAGTTTCAAATGAAACCAGTTTGATGTGCAAACCATTCGATGTCGCTTTCGTTTTCGGTCTTTGAAGCTATGTAAATGGATACAAAGATAAATATTACGGGGAAACCCTGCCCTTGTTTGTGTAATTTTTATTCAAGAATTTTTTTTCTCTTTTGTAAATAAACCAAATTCGATGGCTTGTTTTCGTATATAATCCTTTAAATAATTACCATTGTATTGTTTTGTTTGTAAGTGCACAGAAATTTAGGGCTAATAAAGATAACAATCATTTCAAATTTAAAACTATTTTTTTTCTCGTTAACGTAATTGGAGGAATATGTGTTTTGTTTTGTATATAGATTGTGCAATCTTGAAATAAACCCTTTGAAGTTCTCTGGTGTTATGATTGTTATATTATTAAATATTTAGTACAGAATGTGTTACTATGAAATGGCTACTTATGTTTTTGTTTATTTAGTTGTGTGTATGTGTTAATTTCTCACAGAGGGTAAAATCGAACATTTCATCTGGAAATTACATCAGTTTTTAGAAAGAATGTTGGATGGTTACATTCAGATGCTTGGCTACTGGAGTCTAAGTTTCAAATGATCTTTAGATTTAATACCTCAATGGTGAAAACAACTGCATGAATTAATTATGTCTCACTATTACTACAAATAGAGACTAACTTGGAGAGATGTAAGAGGAATGTGCAGATCTACCAATAGGTTGATTTGTAGAAAATATTTTCTCAGTATTAATTATTTTCTTATTTTCTTATCTGAAAACTAATATATTCTGATTTGTAGAAATAATTATATTTGTAATATACTAATCTGAAGAAATAATTAGTAGAAATATATTCTGATTTGTAGAAATAATTATATTTGTGATATAGTAATCTGAAGAAATATGCTAATCTGAAGAATTAGTATATATGTAGAAATATACTAATCTGAAGAAATAATTATGTAGAAATAATTAGTAGAAATATATTCTGATTTGTTATATTTGTATTGTTGTTATATTATAGATTAGTTGAAATAATCTATATTCTGAACTATCAATAGGAATGTTATGAATAGTGTTGTGCACATTGACTCCTTCGACATAAAACTTGTATGAGTTATCGACTGCTCCATTTTACTACATGGAATTAGTTTTTTGAGTTTGATCTTCTCCAGGTCACGGATGTTGTTAGGATGTTGTGTTCAGAAATATTTACGTGTTTTTAAAAACAGGAGTTTGATCCTAAAAACTGTTGTTAGTTTGTGTTAAAAAACACATTTTAACTGTTGTGTTCAGAAGTTTGCTTACGATGTTGTTAGGATGTTGAGTTTGATCTAAAAACAGAGTATTCGTTCAGAAGTATTTGTGTTCAAAAGTTTGTGCTCCATTTCTGAATAAAATGTTGTGTTCTAATAATTTGTGTTCAGAAGTATTTGCTTAAAGTTCATTCTAAAAACAAAAGTTATTAAATATTGACGGTTTTGATAATTAAAATACTAATTACGTCATACTTTAATTAATTCATTATCTTATTTACATAATCTGATTACGATCTTATTGGCAATTTTCTGATGTTAGCCTAACAGAAAACTTGTGGTTTGACTCCTTTAGAACTTGTTCGTTGATATTTTAATTATTTTAATTATTTATATAAGCTTATTGATACTGTTCGTGTCGTGTATTATTTTGGACTTTTTGGGCTGCAATGTTATAGATCAATGACTCTTTTATTGATTTGTGTTATAGGATAATCAATTTTCAAATTCCGTGGCTGAAAATGGACAAGAGTTGGATGCATGCCGCCAGATATACGCCTGCTTACGTGGAGGGAGTCAATAAGTTCATACAGTTTGTCGAATCACATATGGGTAAGGAGTGCAATGTTCGATGCCCATGTGTGCACTGTTTGAACTTAACATTTGAAGACCAACAAACAGTTAAAGAACATATTATGCTTCGGGGGATGGATCCAGGTTACATCATATGGTTTTATCATGGTGAATCAAATGCAAGTTTTCAAGGAAGTACACATACTAATGAGGATGTTGAAACTGAAAATGAGCCTTGGGATAAATATTTGACTGACGATGAAGACGATGGTGTTGACGATATGTTGCTGGACCTCGGCAAGCAATACGATCGCGAAGAAAATGTTGGTGGTGTTCCGGCATATCTCGAGGAGCTGATGAAAGGTGCCAAGATGGAACTATATCCTGGATGTAATAAAATATCGAAGACATCTTTTATTATACAATTGCTCCACTTGAAAGTGTATAATAAGTTGAGTAATAAAATCGTTGATATGCTTCTGCGCTTGATGAAATCCTCTTTTCCGGATGGTGAGACGCTTCCAAGTACTTATTATGAAGCTAAAAAATTTTTGCGCGAGTTTGGTTTGGGGTATGAATGCATTCACGCATGCAAATATGACTGTGCTTTATTTTGAAAAGAGAATGAAAAATTAGAGGCATGCCCTGTTTGTCATACTTCTCGATGGAAACTCAACGATGGTGTGGGGAAGAGGTTACCGCACAAGATTTTAAGATATTTTCCATTGAAACCAAGGCTCCAACGCCTTTTCATGTCCCATAAAACATCAAAAAAGATGGTGTGGCACARAGYAAAACGAGTCGATGATGAATATATGAGGCATCCGGRAGATTCTGCAGCATGGAAAGACTTCGATGAAGAGTATCCCTGGTTTGCAAACGATCCTAGAAATGTTAGGCTAGCTTTAGCTTCTGATGGTTTTAATCCATTWGGAAARATGAGCACCACGTACAGCATGTGGCCAGTCATTCTAGCCCCGRTGAATCTTCCACCTTGGGATTGCATGAAAGATCCGTTCCTTTTCTTGTCTTTGCTGATTCCGGGCAAGAATTCACCTGGTAAAGATATTGATGTTTACTTGCGGCCATTAATCGAAGAGTTGAAAGAATTGTTCGTTGAGGGGGCAGAGACCTTTGAAGTTTCTTCAAAAAAAAAACTTTTCAATTGCGTGCTTCGATTTTGTGGACAATAAATGACTTTCCGGCATATGGCGACCTGTCCGGTTGGAGTACTAAAGGGTACATGGCCTGTCCAGTTTGTAATGACCAAACCTATTCCGTGCGACTACGTAGCAAGATAGCTTACATGGGACATCGTCGTGCATTACCGAAAGATCATGTGTGGAGGAAAAGTAAGAGGTTCAATGGAAAAAATGAAGACGGTGAAGGGCCTAAAGGTTTAACCGGGGAGGATGTGTTAGTACAGCTGGAGAGACTGCAAAGTCAAATACCAGGGAAGCATGAAAAAAACAAGAAAAGGAAGAGGGAGCCAGAGGAGTTAAATTGGACCAAGCGTAGTATTTTTTTTGATTTGCCCTATTGGAGTAAGTTGAAATTACGGAATAATTTAGATGTAATGCATATCGAAAAAAATATATGTGAGAGTATATTAGGAACCTTGATGAGTGTGGATGGGAAAACAAAAAATACGATGAAAGCGAGGCTAGATTTAGAGGACATGCAAATTCGTGAGGAGTTGCACTTAGTTAGGCGACCTAATGGAACATGTGTGATGCCATCTGCTTGTTATGTTATGTCAAAGAAAGAGAGACAAGACTTGTGTGATTTTATAAAGTCTGTTAAATTTCCAGATGGGTATGCTTCCAATATCTCTCGTTGTGTTAGTTCAAGCGACCACAAGTTATCTGGGTTGAAAAGTCATGACTGTCACGTACTTTTACAACGAATACTCCCTGTCGGGATTCGCGAATCCTTAAATAAGGAAGTGCGTGAGGTACTGACCGAGTTAGGTCATTTTTTCCAACACCTGTACTGCAAGAAGTTGAAAAGAAGTGAATTGGAGAAAATGAGAGAAGATATTTGCTTGATTTTGTGTAAGCTTGAGAAAATATATCCTCCAGCTTTCTTTAACGTCATGGTTCATTTGCCTATTCATTTACCGGATGAGGCATTGATTGGTGGCCCAGTGCAGTTCATATGGATGTATCCCATTGAACGGTAATAATATTAAATTACAAACTTTTAATTGCATCTGAACTTATATTTCTACCATGCCGATTATTATATATATTTTTCATTGGTTTTAAAAAAATTGTAATTGAATCTACGTTTATATATATCATCATGGTGACCTTTTTTTTTCGATAGATTTCTATGTGGCTTGAAGCAGAGTGTGCGCATATCAGTGGCCGAAGCATACATCGCAAAAGAGTGTTTAACATTTTGCTCGATGTACTTACAGGGAATTGAAACTAGATTTAACCGAGATGAGCGGAATAGTGATAAAAAAMTTGATGATAGTCTATCAATATTCTCACAAAAATACCGTTATTTCGGAGCAACAAAACTTGTACATTTATCTGAGGAAGAGTTCAATGCTCTACAGTGGTTTGTCTTCCAAATTGCGAAGAGGTTTTCACCATTTTTGGAGTAAGTATTTTATAATTTTTTTTACACATTCTAATTAATTTTAATTATTTAATAAATATGAATTACCCTTTTTATCTTGATTGTAGGAAAGCACAAGGAAGAGCTTTTGTTGGGCATGTGGCGAATTTAGTCCAAGAACATAAAGAGAAATTTCCGGAGTGGTTCAAAAAACAAGTAATATAATACTTAAAGTAAATAAAAATTAATTTTTAAGCGTATGAGTTAATTTTTGTTATTCTTGTTTTACAGATGGCTAAGTTATATGGAGAGGAGCCATCACATGTAAATGAATCTTTATATTCACTCGCATGTTCACCTCAHAAGTGTGTAASAAAGTTTTCTGGTTGCATCGTGAACGGGGTGAGATTTTTAACTGAACAACGRGATAGCCGTCGGAAAACTCAAAACTGTGGGGTTGTAGTGGAGGGTAACCATGGAGATGACAACATTGATTTTTATGGGGTTTTAAAAGATATTATTCAATTAGATTATGTCAAAGACAGGCAGATTGTTTTATTCAAATGTGATTAGTTTGATCTTGGGAAAAAGAAAGGAACGGGGATACAAAAAGACGGAAATATTGTAAGTGTCCGAGTTACTGGAAAATAGTACGAAGACGACCCTTACATATTAGCTGACCAAGCAAGGCAAGTTTTCTACACTAATGATCCTATATTAGGACATGATTGGCGTGTCGTAATTCCATTCCACCATAGGCATGTTTATGATGTTACGGAGATGCACGATGAAGAAGTGGATGTCGACGATGATTTGTCTACGGGAAATGTTGTATATCAGGAGAATGATACAAACAATCCGCTTGAGGTTAATCTTGATGAAGTAGATTGCTTAAACAGGGATGACGTGGACGTGGAGGTCATTGAAGTGCCGATTACCGCAAGGTCAACTGAAGTTGTTGAGGGACCAAACTTAGATGATGTTGACGAGTTAGATGACACGTTACTTGACTATTGCACCAGCGACGAAGATTCTCAAAAAAACGACGACTCTGATGAAGAGACAGACGCAGACAGTGATGATGATAATCGAGAAGATTGGTGAGGTATGAATTTATATTTTTTTGTTAATCTCACGTGATTATTTTGGTACAAAATAATTCTATGTGTTTGGCCTGTTCTTCATTTTTTTTCTTAATCTCACTTGTTAAGCATGTTCTTCATTTTTTGTATGTGTTTGTTTTGGAAGAAAATTTTTGTATGTGAAAAGTATCTCTTCTTTGTTTTCTAATCTTGACGTTATTTGCAATTTTTGCAAAAATATGTTATGTGGATGAAGACGTATTGGCTGAAATTGATCAAGTTGCGTGGTCTTGTGATTATTTATTAGGAAAATTGTGTGGGTAAATCTCGTTTCTCTCTTCGGAGTTTAGTGTCGCTCGAGGGATTTGTCTCTTACCCTGAAGAACAAACAATATATTGTTAACGGATGATTTTTGTCTCGTGCATGGAACAAATACTTTCAGGAATCTATCTAGTTATAATAGTAGTTTTATATGCTTGACAACTATTGGCTTTTGGATGAGACAATTACATACATGACTTTTATATTTTCTTTTGATATTCTCGATTTAATGAAAGAGAATGATGGGCTGTTATCAATAGCTTGATTATTAAAATTAAAAAATTGTCCAATTTTTATATATGTGGTTTTCATTCTACAATTTATTTTAATTAATATATCTCTTTAACGTTAAATTTTTTTTTAAATATTATTGAGTACTTCAAATATTATACAATATATATATATATTAATTAAATTTAATTACTATTAAATTCATAAAAGTTAATGAGAAATATGATGTCTTTAGTAACACAATTATGTGGTGATACCAAATATCATCTAATTATTATCAAATTGTTATCGGAAGAGTTTCCTAATTCTGGTGTGAATTTGTACCAAAAATAAAATTACAATGACAAATTCATATTTGACGTCAAAATAGAACTCTTTCATGTCAAAATAATATTGACGCCCTTCTTCTAGAACTGATGACAAATTGTAGCATTGTCATGAAAAGAAACTTGATATGACACCAAATATCGTCACCGTTATTAAATGGAACATTAGTGACAAAATTAATTCTGTCACAACTACAAATTTATCGTGACACCCGATTATCGTCACATATTATTATATGCTTGTCATAAAATGTGTTTTCCGAACAGTTTTTTTTTGTCATCCCAAAAATGTGACAAAATACATTTGATCGTCATAAATTA
This sequence comes from Phtheirospermum japonicum, assembly GCA_014905375.1. Taxonomy (NCBI): domain Eukaryota; kingdom Viridiplantae; phylum Streptophyta; class Magnoliopsida; order Lamiales; family Orobanchaceae; genus Phtheirospermum; species Phtheirospermum japonicum. The sequence continues at coordinate 1,891,982 of BMAC01000121.1, read as the reverse complement.
TGATTATTCGTGACGAAATCGGTGAACAACTGTGACGACAATAAATGTTGTCATAGAAGGGTGTTATTCTATGACGAATGCAAAAACCGTCAATATTGTTTAACATACCATGACGAAAGTTTGTGCGTGGAAAAAAAATCGTCACTGAACAGCAGATTTCTTGTAGTGTATAATTTTGATAAATTTCATCGCCGAGCGACGGTCACTGACGGTGAATGCGAGAGAGAAACGAAGAAGATTGGGGCGGCGGCTGGAGGCTAGGCTAGGTTTTTTTGTTTTTTCTTTTTTTGTTTTATAGCTAGGGTTAGGGGATGGGGCGGGTGGACGGGCGGGTTGGGCAGC
>BMAC01000121.1:1869968-1891227 GCA_014905375.1 Phtheirospermum japonicum | reverse complement strand
CCACCACCTCTTGATCAAGTATACAAACGGCATCGGGTGGTGGCAAAAGAGGCTCTAGTATCTTCACATCTTCCACAACCGGCACAACTTCCTCATCCTCTCCAAAAGCAAGTAAGCTTGATATTTCGAGTGCCGTTGGAAACCCCAAAAGTGACTCCCCCTCAATCTTTACTACTACGTCTTCAAGAAGCACGAGAAGGGTAATGTCGACTTCCGGCCCATTCTCCTCACCCTCTAGCTCCACCTCCTTGCACACCCTCTTTCAAAAGATCGTCAAAGCTCGAAATTGCCCGTCAATGGACCATGGGATCCACCACATCAAAGATGGGCATGTCGTCAGGGCGGGTTTGACAAATGGCTATGATAAAATGTGGTCTCATACTATGAGACCGGTCTCACCCAAGTAATTGATAATATTAAAATAATTTTATTTTTAGAATGAATGTTCTAAGTAAAATGCGAGTTATATGCATTAATCTAAAAATATAGCTAAATATTATTTTGGAATCTATCTAGACATAAAATATAAATATAATAATTAATAAATACCGATCATACATCGATACAATCCGACACAAGTGAAAATGTTACATCATTTTAGTTTATCTTAGTATGCAACTTAACAAGGAGATAAGACACGGGTTGAAAGCGTGACATCTTTTGATTTCTTATAATTTAATCTAAACAAATAATATAAAATTTATTTAATAATAACAATAAGACACATGTTTAAAATATGTCATCTTTTAAATTATTTAAGTAAAAGTTATAATTTAATCAAAATATTAAAATATAAAATTATTAAAGAGTAAACACGAATTGTGAATGTGACATCTTTTCAATTCTTCTAAATATTTAAATAAAATTATTACTCGCTCTGCGTGCATAATCCCCGTTCGCTTGGGCTGGATCTGGGTATGATTACTAAATTAATTTTCACATAAAAATATAATATTATTTAATAACAATAATCAATAAACAGTAATTAAACATCGGTACAAGATACACATTGAGAATATAAAATTATTTGAATTTTTTATTTTTAAATATAAAACAATGTTATTATCACAAATATTTTTTATATTTATCTATTTATAAGTCTCGTATAACACACAAGTGTTAAGGTAGTGTGTCTGTGTGTGTGTATACACTAGTTTAAATTCGTGTATTACACGGGATTTATCCAAAAATAAATATAAAGAATATTTGTGATAATTAAAGAGTTTTGAATGTAAAAAAAAATAAAAAATTATGTATTCTCAACCCATGCTTATGTCTAATATTTTTTATTAATTATTAAATAATTTAATATTTTTTTATTTCGATTAAACTCGTTAATAATTTTATTTACCTACATAAAAAAATTAAAAAATATCACATTATCAACCCAAGTCTAATATCTATTAATTATTATTATATTAAATTACTTTATATCTTAATATTTAAATCTAATTCATTAATAATTCTTAGTTACATATTTTAAATTTTTTTAAAAATATTATACTCTCACATAATCGGTCAGTTCAGAATTGTCAGAATTTGGTTGTAATAAAAAGGGTAATTTTGATGTTTTTAGTTATAATCTCACATAATCCACAGTTCAAAGTAATAATAATAATAATGAGAACTTCAATGTGCATTTACAGCACAATTCTTCAATTAATGGAAACCATCAAAATAAATATTAACTTTTCATATTAAGGAATCAACAGTTATAAATGCAAGAGGCTGCGTAGTCATTTTCAATAATAATAATAATAATTCATCACAAATCTCTTCGGATGAATCGTGACCGACAATCTTGTACTTGAAAATGAAACTACTCTTCGAAATCGAAATGTAAAGTAACGAGTATTAGAAGTACTTGCTTGGAAACCTCGGCGAAATATCATTGCATTTCCCATCTAATTTTCATATACTCATTGCAATTGATTTTTTGGTACACATAATTTTTGGTTGTTGCAACATAAATTTCCTAGAACTTTTACAGAAACCAAATTCCAAGTTCACCACGCCCGATGTATGACAACATTTCACACGCACCACGAACTTCTTACGTAATTCTTTTGACTTATTATTACACAGACCCGATAACCTTATAAATACCAAAATGAATTGGATGATCACGAAAGAAGAAAAAGAGAAAAAAAAACATTACACTTATTTTTCAACAACAGCTAATGGAGTTGGCACTAGCAAAAGCTATTTTAATTTTAGTGGTTTTGCTATTCAAATCTCTTTTGGCCAACATTGAGAAATTCTTTTCAAGTGTTCAAATTTCTCTACAAACTTTTTTTCCAAAGCTAGTTTCAACCAAATTGGGTCACTTGTGGAGAAATTCGCAAATCTTTAATTATGAAACTCTCGAGGATGAAGAAATGAATGTTTTAATGGATAGATTAGGAGTGGTTTGTGGATTGGAGGGCATTAATGGGATTACAAGTTTCGGCCAAGAAGATTTTAAGTCGTTGTTTGAGGAGGAAGAGCCTAGTTTAGGTGAAATTAAGGAAGCTTTTGGGGTGTATGATGTAAATAATGATGGGTTTATAGATGCTAGTGAGTTGCAAGAAGTTGTTTGTAACTTAGGATTTAAGGAGAAGTGTGAGTTGGAGGAGTGTAAGGGGATGATTAAAGCCTATGATGAAAATGGAGATGGGCTAATTGATTTTCAAGAGTTTGCCAAATTCATGGATAAATGTCTTTGTTGACTTGAGGGTTAAGATTAAGATGTGTACTTGTAATTGAATGAATTATTTTATCGTTATTCATACTGTTCGCTAACACCTTATATTTAATCATCTCCTCAAATTATATTTAATCTAAATCTAACTATTTTTTTTTTATCTCATCATGGTTATTTTTTATTGAGTTTATTATTATCCCTAAATTAGTATAAACAATTTAGATCGTGTGGTTATATTATTTTTGTGAATCGCGATCAAATTTACCAACAAATGTTTCATATCGAATAAAAATACAATATTATTTGTCAAAGAAACGATCGAGAATATGATTTGATACATTACAAGTCCCTTGGCATGACTTGCTTCAATAAGACGACATTTTAAACTAACAAATTACTTATAAAAATAAAAAAAGGAAATCAATGATTTGTCACAATTAATTAGAAATCAAATGGTTGATCGTCCATCATAAAATAAAACCATAGATGATCATAGTTCAGCTTTCGATTCGGAGGAATAATCAGAAGAGAAGGAAGGGAATTCAATGGTGGAACCACATCCTCTTCCATGCGGTAAAATCGGGCAATTGATGAATTCTGAAGCCGATTTATCCACACACAAGTAAACCTGAAAAAGCTCGTGCTTGCCAGCATGATCCAGATTGCACTCTATGTAGGGCTCGTGCCCTATGCTATCCTCGATCGCTTGCTTTATGCTTTGCAAACTGTAATGATTTCCAGGATGAATTCCTGCGATAAAAAAAAATGAAGATATATATTTTTGGAAAATAATATATAGTGAAATAATTGTATTAGTTGTACCTGCATTTTTAAGGGCTTGGAGCAAGTTGGATTTGTTCTTGAGGTCAAGGCCAGCTTTAAAATAATTGTATTGATCAAGGGACGAGCACGTCCCGTGTTTCCCCCATTCGTGACCCCAAAATTTCATTCCATCGGCAGATGGGCAGGCTAAAGTTGGCCAATCCTCTTGCATTCTGGCCATAAGATCTGAGATCTATTTGTTTATCATTAATGACACGTGTTAATTGGATTATAAACACACACACACACAATGACGAAAATCTCCTCGAGCATATATACAATATGTACCTTTGTTTTGTTTAAATGACTTTGGCTATCACAATTTTGTGGCCAACCTCCGGCGTTGTAATTCGGCCAGAGCCCGTGTATCCCGAAATCATCACCAGGTTTCCCAGTCGTAGGATTGCAGCAGCCATGTCGAGAGGCGCAAAAAGCAGCTGGCAACTGTAATTAAATCATGTACATAACAACATTATTAATTAAAATAAATTCTTGAAGTTAAGGGTATACTTGTAATTTAATACTCGCTAACCTGCTGAACAAAGTAGAAGAAATCAAATTCCTTGGAACAAGCCAAAATTGATAGACATTGTAAGACAAATAGCTTGATCAGAATCGAACCCTTAAGCCTCATACTGTTTTTAGGCTTTGTGAAACTCAATTGAAAAGAATTGGATAAGAATATATGGTATTGGAGAGGGGTAGATAGAAAATAAAACAACAATTTATTTATAACAATGAAATTAACTGTCTTGTATAAATTTCGCGTGTAAGGCAAGTAGTCTTTTGCTCCATATTTGCTAGTTATACAAAAGTCATGAGAGTTAGGTTGATCCTTAAAGTTTGTTAAACCTTTAAGACAAGATAAAGATAGCAACCGCGTGTACGCCTGTAATAACTTTCATGAATTTTTTTTTTAGTCAGTCACTTGGCACACATAATCTGAAATTGAGCACAATGTATTTTATTTTGTGTAATTGTAGGTCAAGTTTTTAACCTAAGGTAGTGGTTTGAATTTACAGAAGGGATTTCATAATTTATGTATTTTAAAAATAAAAACTCGATTTTGTAATAAATAAATATTAAAGTTATAATTTTTTTTATTTAAAATTACCAGTTTCAGAAATCTTGACACCTCTTTATCCACTATTTTTTACATAAATAAATAAAATATGAATTAATTCGCATCATCCATTCATCAACTGAGACAAAAAANGGTTGCAAAAATGGCTCCCTCCATCACTTATGATTGATTTCGGTACTCCTGTCTCTTATACACATCTAGATGTGTATAAGAGACAGGTATAGGAGAAAGAATATCATCAACAACAATGAAAACAAAACAATGGAAATTTGCAATTTATTACAAGTTATTTTAACATAAAAAATTATATAAAAAGAAAACAATTATCTCAAATTGTCTAAAATGAAGGGAACTCAATGCTAGAGCCACATTTCCCTCTTGGAAAAACAGGGCATTCAATAAGATTAGAACCAGAATTGTCCACACAAACATATATCTGGTACAATTGGCTATTCCCATCTTCATCCACATTGCATTGAATATATGGAGTGTAACCAATTGCATTACTAATTGTACTCTTTATGCTGCTCAAGCTGTAAGAACCTCCATCTGGATTGATACCTAAAACATAAAACACGACACAAAAAGGTGTGTTATTGTAATTTTGGCTCATAATTAATATATAGGGAGTGACAGAATTGGCCATATCTTGCATTTGTGGCAAATTTGTGAATTTGGTCAAATTATTCTAATAAAGAAACCATTTAGCGCAAAAAAATCACGCAACCCAAAAAGAAAGAAAGTGAATTAATGCTTTTTAATCGGATATTACAAAATCAGCACAATTTTGGGAGTTCACTTTCTTAATCATGCGACATTTTCCATTTTTTATAATTAAATTTTAAAAAGAGAAAGACAAAACTCGTGATTTTTTTTTTTTTGTAGCATTATTAGGAGGTTTACCTGCACTTTGAAGAATTTGGAGGAGGTCAATTTTAGACTTGAGATTAAGAGCGGTTGTGAAGTAACTATGTTGGTCCAGCACAGACTCTGAACATGTTCCATGTTTGTCCCATTCATGTGACCAAAACGTGGTGCCACTATTGCTAGGGCAAGCAAGAGTTGCCCAATCTTGTTGCATTCTGCTAATCAAGTCTGATATCTGCAATAAAACATATATAATTAATGATTTTATGCTTATTAAGGTTTGCATTTACCTAAAACATAAATGTATGGAATTTTGTAATTTATCCGAATACATACATTCTCGTCTTTTTGTATATAGGGTAAATCTCAAGGGCAATTTCTGTAATTAACACAATATTATTTGATATCTCTAAAATTTTACTTTAAATTCCGAAAGAAAATGGTGTACCTTGGATTGATCATAAGAATTGTTTGGATCGCAATTAGAAGGGTAAGAGCCATCTTTGTAATTGGGCCATAGTCCATGGATGCCAAAATCTGATGGAGGCTTTCCAGTCGTCGGATAACAACAGCTTTTCTTTGTGTCACAGTATGATCCAGGCCACTACATTTTTCACAATTATTATTCAATTGCTTATGCTCAAATGATAAAAATAAAAAATAAAAAATATAAAAATAGTAGACTTGTATGATTTTCTTTAAAATAAAATTATAATCTATGTAAGCAATTAAGCGTAATAAAACGTTACAAAACAATCTAAAACCAAAAAAAAAAAAAAAAAAGAAGCGTTTTATTTAGCATGTAAGAGGCCAAAAATGAATTACCTGCTGAACAAAATAAAAGAAATCGAAATCTTGTGCAGCACACAGCACGGAAAGACATTGCAAGAACAAAACATTGATCAAGATCCAACTACAAAATTTCTTGTCCATTTTTTTCTTTTCTCTTTTGGGTGAGAGTTTTTTTAGTTTATAAGTTGCGGATGGTTAACTCATGAAATGTTGCGAGTTTTATAGGCATGAAACAAAGAAAAAAGAAACATGTGAACGAAATTAGTGTGTAGTATGAACATGATCCAAACCGCTACGTTTTCTTTGAAATATGAAATTGTGAATTGATGATTATTTGCTGCCATTAATAAGTTCTTTTGATTGGGACAATATAAAGTAGGATTTGAAAAATGTATGTACAGATATACATTGAATCATTTTCAGCATATTCTTTGGAGCCATTTATTGAGTCTTTTAAGAGTGGAGATAAATTTAATTTAATGACAGTGATATCGATAATTGAGTGTGAAAGCCATGAATAATCCGCTGCGGATTATTATATCTTTAAAAGAGGGATTTTAAATTAATTGTGATGAACCATAATAAGCCAAAAAAACACTTATGTTATTTTATTTGTCGCTTGGAAAATTCCAAGTCCATGTATAATTTTCTAATGGCTCGAATGCTTGATTTAGCATATTTTATGGGTTTATAAATATATTAAATATAAGAATTTTAATATTTATCTAATTTGATATATTTTTTTATTATATTTATTTAATTTATTTTTTTCCTTCTATTATATTTTGACTAATTCAATATTTCTTTTTATTCTTCTAATATAGAAATATATAATATTATGTATATTTGGTAAAAAAAAATTAAATTATTTATTTTTATTAAAAATCAAATTACTTATAAGATTATGTTAATCACCAAATTGAAGTTTTGTCTATGTATGCAATTCGAATAAATTAACTGTCAAATGGGCCTATAAAATCAATTACACTATGATTTCTATTTCAGTCTTTTTTTCTTCATGAAAATGAAAAAAAAAAACATTCGTACTCATAACTCAAAGTTGGATGACTCTTCAAATAGTTCAAAGGAAAAATTTGGAATCCATTTTATTAATTGAGTAGTCTTTACCCCATTCTATTTGTCTCATTTAAAATTCTATTTGAATTCTTTAGTCTGATCCAGTTAGTTTGTGAAAATAATTTAAATAAGTTGTATTTATACTAAAAGTTAAAATAATTTTATTCAAAGAATCTAAAATATAAAACGTAAGTAAGTTACGGGCTATTTGCAGTATTATAAGTATGTAACTAAATATTATTAATTAATTCGTCCTAAATAAACTAAATAAAATTATATAATAATAATTAATTAATACTAATTAGTCACCGGTACAATGCGACACGGGTTGAGAATATGATATTTTCTTAATTTTTGTAAGTATGTAACTAAAAGTCATTTACAAATTTAATCTAAGCAATAAAAATAATAGTGTAAAATTTTCGATTTTTGCAAGTAAATATAAGAAACGTAAAATAAGAGTAAATTCTATTTAAAAAATGAAGAAATTCAGAATTTAAATTATTAAAAATAAAAAGAAAAATATATTGTTGTTGAAATATTTTCTTATACATTACTACATTAAATGTATTATTCACAATGATCATTTTCATTGTAGTAAACTTATAATCCTTCTATGCTCTTAAAATTGTGCCATAGAGTTGACCCGCGTGTGGCACAAGAGTTATAAAATAAACTTATTGGTCCATGCAAAAACGGTATGAAAATTATTATTGGTTTTACCTTAAGTAAAAACCATATTTAAGGATAAAATTGTTTCTTTAGATCACACATTTTGAGAAATCACATATATAAAAATAATTATAAGATACATGACAATTTAATGTCACCTTTTTATGTTTTATGATTGCATGTAAACAAATTCTTTTTTAGAAAGAGTAATTCAAAGAAAGTTTGAATGTCGCAATTTGAACTTGTATGTACCAATATCAAATAAAAACCCTCAATCAGTTCAAATTTACTAGACTCAAGATGCTTATAAATTGACGAAACTTCCCCTCTGATCTCAAGCAATGTGTCCGCATAGGCGATGAATTGCGCAAAATTCACCACTGCCACCTCATGCATCTACTATTGTATTCAAATTTCTGTAGCAACCAATATTCCGAAATCATGACAACATTAAGAAAAATGCCTGCATAACTAAGATTTGAGACCGATTAGAATCATAAAATACATCAAATTTCTGTAACAATCAATCTTAATAATAATCAATCATTTTATTGTCTATCCACATCGGATGTTAAAGTACTACATATAATTAATGTTAGAAACCCTACATAAAGACCAAACCAAATTGCTAGTATTAATTTGCCAAACAAAATTATGTGGAGTAATATTTCGATAGAATGGTAAATCAAAAAATTACTTGTCTACGATGAAATTTGAGGGATGAAGTTTAGTTCTTAATTGATTCCAAAAAAAAAATATATATATTTGGGCCAAGATTAGAGCAGGTCCACGAAATCAACAAGTCAATGGGCCAAAAAACACAACACTACCCAAAAAAAATCAGAGTTTGCTGATAGGAATTGGGCCAAGATTAGAGCAAGTCCACAAAATCAACAAGTCAATGGACCCAAAAAAAAACAACACTACCAAAAAAAGAAAAAAAAGATCAGAGTTTGCTGACGGGATTAACGTATCCGTCGCGCCCGTTAGCAAATTCCCCGAACATCAATTGATTCACAACCCAGCCCAACTCGCATCAATTTAAATCCCACAATGGGTAAGATTCGAACCCGTAACCTCTTGCAAATAGAGGAGCGGTGTTACCATATCGCCAAGTCAATTACATGTGACAGTTTGTATATTTTTAATATATATTTACGTAAATTAAGTTAAAAATTATATTTATAAATGTAGATTATATATTTATGAATAATGATATTATAAATATATATTATAAATATAATTATTTATAAGAATATTATATATATATATATATAATTATAAATATATATTATATATAAATAATGATATATAATTAGGTTTAATTTGGAATATTTCGAGAAATTGGGGTTGAATTGTAATTGTTTAAATATTTGGTTTTGATTTCATATTTGAAAAGTTTTAGAATATTTGTGGTGGTGGTTTTGATATGTCGTGGTGATCGGCAAGTTGTGTTTAATTAGAATTTATGTTATGATATACATGTTGTGATTGGTTGGGGTTGACGTCGGTAATGAAGTGGTGCACGGCGCCTGCCGGGAGGTCCCTCCAATTACGGGTTTTATTTTTTTTTCAAAATGTGATGGTGGTTTTAAAAAATTTTAAAAAGTGCGTGGTGGTGGTTTTTCAAATTCCGTGGTGATCGGAGAGTGAATATTTTGTTTAATTCATATTTTATGTTATATGATATGCTTGGTGCAAGTTACACGTGAAGTTGAAATTATAGATATGCCCTTTGCTTTATTCAGTCGGCCCATTTTGCGTGGTGTATTCAAAAGTCACTGTACATTAATTAAAGTCACTATATACTAAATGTTAGTAACAAGTCAATATTCGACTCTTTTGTTTTATACGTATAGCGTACTCTACCAAATTATAACAAAAAACTGAGTAAGCTTGAAAAGACGTGGTATTGAGAAATAGAGCTCACGAGTGTTGAAACATCACATCACGGATTTTAAGATTTATTTTAGCATCAATTATATTCTTTCTTTATACAACTAAAATGCTTATCTTAGACCTGTTTGGAATTTAGTATCAAATAGAGAGTTTGATACTAAATTCTGAATTGTTCGCTTATTTGGACAGTTTGAGAATGCGATTGCAATGTGATTATCTTATGACGTATGTATTTCGTGGACTTTTGAATTTTGGTTTCCATCTCTCCTTTGTTCTCGGGTGCACTGCAATATATGTGTACTTAGAGAACTAAGGGGAGGTGCTGCTAAAGTATTCAAGTTTTCAAAATCATAGTAAGATAATTTTATTACTGAACATCAAATTCTTGAATGGGATAGGGTCCTTACCAAGAATTCAATCATTTTCTATATGCACCCTCATAGCACTCGTCTATAATTTTCATCTATATTATTAATCACAATTAGGATATTATAGAATGAGTTTTGATCATAGTTGGATGTAAAAACGGAGGGTGGATGGTTATCTATCGGACGCGTTCGTGGAAGGGGTTGAGATTTTCATACAATTTGCACTCACCCATGGGGCAATGAAGAATGGGAAAAAATTGAAGTGTCATTGTACTCGTACTAAATGTAGGAATTGCAGTTACCACGATGTAAACGAGATCAAATTTCATTTTGTTAAAAATAAATTCATACCAGATTACTACATCTGGACATTCCATGGTGAAACAAATCTTGATTGCACGCATCATGTCGACCTGAGGTTCAAGTTGGAGGATCATCTTACGTCGCTCTTGAAGAATCCTCAAATGTTTACATCAATGTGGTTCACTATGCAACTGGTCCGAACTTTGTATTGAGCCCTAATGTTGAATAACCGCCTAATCCTGAGGCCCAGAAGTTCTATGATATATTGAGTGTTGAAAGTCAACCTTTGTAGCCCGGATGTGAGAAACATTCTCAGTTGTCTCTAGTTGCCCGTCTCATGAACCTGAAGGCAGAAAATCGCATGTCCCACAAGTGTTATGATCAAGTACTAAGTTCAATGAAAGAAGTTGAGCCAAAAGATAATCATATACCAGATGACTTCTACAAGCGTAATAAGTTATTGAGGTGCATGGGCCTACTGGTCGAGAAGATCGATTATTGCATGAACAATTGTATGATCTATTGGAGAGAAGATTCTCATTTGACCATTTGTAAGTTTTGCAACCATCCTCGGTTCAAACCTGCTAAGTAGGGAAAAGTAGAAAAACAACATGCGTTTAAGAAGATGTATTATTTTTCATTAACTCCTCGTCTACAAAGGCTATACGCATCTGCAGTAAATGCAAAGGACATGAGATGGCATGCTGAACATGTTGTTGATGATGTGTGATGCATCACCCGTCAGATTCAGAGGCCTGGAAATATTTCAATCAAACTCATCCGGAGTTTGTCGCCGAAAGTCAAAAGGTAAGATTGGGCCTTTGCACAAATAGTTTTCAACCTATTGGTAGTTTCGGTGCGCAATATTCCTTGTGGACGGTGATTGTAATACCATACAACTTGCCTCCATGGATGTGTATGAAAGAGAAATACATGTTTTTGAGTGTTTTTGTTCAGGCCCCAAAAACCCGAAAGATAAGTTAGATGTGTCTCTACAACCTGTAATCACTGAGTTGAATCAGTTGTGGACGGTCGGTGCACCCTGGTATGATATCTCAAAAAAATAGAATTTTTAATCGCGGGCAGCCCTCATGTGGACAATTAGCGATTTTCCCACTTGCTCCATGTTTTCTGGTTGGAGCACAACTGGGAGAATGGCATGTCCATATTACATGGAACGTTCGAATGCATTTACTCTCAAGTGCAGTGGGAACAATCTTGATTTTGATAATCATCGGAAGTTTCTTGATTGTGGTCATCCTTTTCGAAAAGATAAAAAGAATTTTCGGAAAAACAGAAAGGTGGAGACTCCACCGCCGAGCGTACGGTCAAGAATGGAGATTTTGGTAGAGATAGAAGGTTTGGGGCTTTTGAAAGTTATTAATCTAGATGCAATGACCATCAATGGACTCATAGATAAATCAAGTGGTTGCAGGAAAAGAAGCATATTTTGGGATTTGTCATACCGGAACATAAATTTGATTCGGCATAATCTAGACGTTATGCACATCGAGAAGAATGTGTTTGATAATATTTTAAACACGGTTCTAAATGTTAAGGGGAAGACAAAAGACACTCGCAGATCTAGGGATGAACTGAATGAATATTGTTTTCGTCCTTATTACACATCGACCTTATTATTAAATTAGTCAGATGAACTTGTCGATGAGGCAGATGAAGAGACAGAAGATGAGTTTCTAAACGATGATGAAGATACGGACGAAGATGAGTTTGACGATAACCTAGATAGTGAAAGTGTTAGTTCAGGTTAATTATAAAACTGATACATACATATATAGTTTGAAATTATATTAATTCATTTATCCCGATTCAATTGTGCTTAAATTCTTCATTGACTCCTCTAATAATTACTATAATTGATTTTGATTAGATTGATTGAATTGGTAGTTGAAATATTCTGATAAAGAGTTTCCTAAAAACAAACTAATTATAAAAAATATTGTACCTCCTTTTTCACAGTGACGATTCGAGCCTCTTCTTTGGAAGGAGTCGACATATTACCGATTTACCTCTTTAAAGATTTGGATGTTTTTCTTTTCTTTGTCAATACACATGTGGCCAATGGCTATACTCCACGTGTTTTAAATCAGATTCAACTTAATTTATGAAGAGTTTTATATGGGGTTGCTTGTGATATTTATCAAAATGGTTCAACTATCAATTCAATCAATCTAATCAAGATTAATTATAGTAAATATTAGATGGATTATCATTTATCCCGGTTCAATTGTGCTTAAATTTTAATATTTATTTAGATGAGAGGTAGAGGTCGTTGGCCTTTTTCTCTAAACCCATCTTCGGGTCGTGCTTCTAGGTTCATGATCATCGTCTCATCGTCACTTAGATGATGAAGACAATGATATGATTGACTTATCAGCAGAGACTGCGCAGACAGTTCCAGCTACCCCGTCCGATGCTAGTAGATCGAGGCCCCATGCCACCACGTCCTGGTATGATCGAGGTCTATGTCGTCCCCTCGAGGTAAGTAACTTTAATTTAATTTTCATTGCTAATAAATTCTTTATTTTAATATATTGCTCTAGTAAACCCTATACTTTACCTGCTCTAATAGGATGAGCTAGCCCATCGGACCTGGTACCGAGATAGTCAGGCACAGAGGAGGGTCTCGAATTGCGATTGGTCATGCACGTCAGCTCGTAAGTAAAACTAAATGTGTTTGTAAATTTAGCTCGTAAGTAAAATTAAATGTGTTTGTGAATTTAGCTCGTAAGTAATTAATTAGTTCATAATTAATGATAAATTAAAAAATAGTTTAAATATTGTATACAACGTGAGGATCTGAGAAATTAAAAAATAATTTAAATATTGTATACAGCGTGAGGATCTGAGAAGGGAGCCCACTGCATTTGAGCTTTTCTTGACTATGCACCAGAGACCCGACGACACTTTCAGTGATCCTGTTTCACGACAGATTTTTGTAAGTTTTTTTTAGATTTAATTAATATAATATATATATATATATATATATATATATATATATATATATATATATATCTTTCGTTTTAATCCTCGTAACGGTAAATTATACATCAATCAAAATATTGCAGGAGTAGTATCAGAGACGTCTAGAGGAGGCTCGTGCTTCATCACAGGATCATGACAAAGTTGACGAGAACGCGGTCTATCTAGAGACCGTCAGGGTGAAGAAGGGTTGTCGGTTTCGCACGGAATGTTTAGGAGGTCTTCTGGCTTTGAAGACTTCCAGAGGCGGTACCTCCTCTGCTCCAGATAGTCGTGTTTTGGAACTCCAGACGCATATGGTGTTTATGAAGAGTCAGGTCGAGAGTCAGCTCGAGGCGAGCGAGCGGGCACATCAGGAGCAGCTCCAGGCAATGCGCGAGGAGCATGAACGTCTGAGGCTCGAGATGGAGGTGACTCTCCGTGACGGGTGATGCAGGAAGTCGCCGCAGTGAAGAGAGCGTGACGTCGACGACCGTCCCCTAATCCTACAGGTGGTTCTCCAGCTGATTCTTCAGATGATTCTGCAGTGTAGTTGTTTTAAGAACAAAGAATATTCACGTTTGATATTTATTTAAACTTTATACATTATACGGTATAATTTTTAATTAATTATATTATGTTTTATTTTATTTTTTATGTATTTTTGGAAAATGCAAATTTTTCGTATTTGATTATTGATTTGTGGTATAAATACAAGTAAAAATAACAAATAATATAAAATAAAAATGAAATTTAAAAATATATTTATTTGGAAATGCTGATGGGTGGGACCTGTCAGCATCATTTGAAAATCGCTGACGGGTACGACCCGTCAGCATATGCGGACAAACGCACACACCCCCACCCCCCATCAGTAAATACTTACGGGTAACAAATTATGGGCAAGGATGTTGCTGACGGGCCTTACCCGTCAGTATTTTCTGACAAGTACGTTAATCCCATCAGCAAAAAATTTCCTGACGCCAAAAATGCTGACGGATTCACCCGTCAGCAAATAACATTTTTTGTAGTGGAATGCTTACTTCTAGTGGTCGGTATCTCCTCTGAAAACTCCATTTTAACATCTTTTTCCTTCTCTTCTTCCTCATGCTTCCATTGGTTGTCTAACTTGAGGCTTTAAATGCTTATACTCCAAAATGGCTTGAAAACCTCTATTTTAGCTATGAAAAATAACATTTGCACCAAAAATGTAATATTATCAAAAAATAAATAGAGAAAACAAGAAAAGTCACATGAAAAAATATGAGTGTATCCTCTAAAATTCTATAAAATATAATTTTAAAATACATAATTTTGCATGCAAACAACCTTTTCTTTTTAATATAAATCATGATTTTTTTCTTTACCTAAAAATGTGAGTTTTGCCAAACTAATTTCACCATCTATTCTATAACGGGTCAAGATATGTAAGTTCACAATTGTATAGGTTTGTGGTTCAATGAAGATATTGATAATGATGAAGTAGCTAACTAAGTTGTTTTTAATAAGAAGTTATTGGAAAACTCTACAGTGCCGTTAAGGGCACATGCACCCCACACCCTGCATTTATAACCATAGATCTCTTAATTTGAAAGTCTTAAATTTAATCTAAGGGTTCCTATTAAACCCCATTATGTGAGGAATGGTACCGTGAAGGCACCGTAAAAGTTCCCGAAATTATTATCTAGAAAATTCAAATATCAAGATTTGAAAGAAAAAATCTTACTTGAAAGTAAAATATTATTATATATTTCTTACATATTAGAGAAAATCTTACTTTATGATATCCAAAATTCACTTAATGTTCAAAGATTTTTTACTTTGAAATATCAATTACACAACAAAGACTAAAAAATCTCTATCTATTTCACTTTGTTTAGGATTTATGCTTTAAGGTTTTTGTTAAACGACAGTATAAGGCACAACGACTTGATGGGAACAGGTCGCTTGACTACAAAGTGACATGGCGGCCTGATATCTTCAAGTCGCAGGATTGGCGACCTAATAGATTCAGGTCGCATACATTGCGACCTAATGTGATCAAGTCAAGTGAGTGCCGACCTGACAGGTCTCTGCATCACGTCGGATGACGACAACCCTAACATAGTACAGTCCAGTCTGCAACAGCTGTCAATGGTAAATGTAGCAATGTGAGCCACACGATACTGTGTCAAATCTGACCATAGAATTTAGGTCAACCCTAGTCAGCTATGCTGCTATAAATAGCCGTGTATTTCATTAATTATATGTAAAAAAACATTCCCCTATAATATATACAATACACTCTCATCTCGCAATAGCTCACTTTTCACTATATCAGCTGGCCTTGAGCTCGCTGTTTTTCTTTCATGGTATCAGAGCAGGTTTGAGGGCCTGAATCTGTTTATCCTTTACAAAATGTCTCACAATAGCTCTTCCTCCTCAACCCAAACCTCCTCATCCCTACCCCAAATCGTTTATCCCCAAAGTCAACTCATTTCAACAAAATTAGATGAAAATAATTACTTGATCTGGAGACAACAAGCCTTGACGAAAATCAAAGGCTATGGTCTTCAAGCATTCATCAAGAAAGGGTATACAGCTCCACCACAGTTTTTAGCTGATGAAGAATATCAGACAAATCCCCTCTTTTCAGCATGGGAAAGGCAAGATCAAATCTTAACCTCATGGATTTTGTCCTCTCTAAGTGAGAGTATTCTTGTTCTAACTGTTGGTTTCAATACATCTGAAGAAATATGGTCTGCTCTTGAGAATAATTTTGCCACGCAGTCTCAAGACAAGATAATGCAGTATAGGATAATGTAACAGTCCTTGAGAAAGAATGCATTGTCCATGAAAGAGTATTTGGGAAAAATGAAATCTTGCTGTGATGTCTTAGCTTCCGCAGGGAACAAGATCTCTGAAAAAGATCAGATCTTGCATATTTCAGCTGGACTAGAAAGCGAGTATGACTCAGTGATGGTTAATGTGACGTCCAGGCCGCAACCCTACACGATAGCCGAGCTGCATGCTCTTTTGATCAACTATGAGGCCAGATTAGAAACCAACAATAACAATACCTCGTATATCAATATGGAAGGGTCCCAGCCATCCATCAATGCTGCAACACAGGTCAACACTGAAAGAGTCAACAACAATTATCAACAAAACAGAGGAAGCTCAAGAGGACGCGGAGGAGGTAGAAATAGTTTCAGAGGTAGTAGGGGAGGAAGAAGAGGTCGCGGAGGAAGGTTGAATGGAGGAGATAGAGTTATCTGCCAGATTTGCTATATTTCAGGACACACAGCAAATAGGTGTTGGTACAGGAATGACACCTCCTATAGTAACACTCAATCCAACTAGCAGTCAGTTCGAAACCCTTCGCTGCATATGGCACAGTTTGGGAATGCTGGAAGCACGAGCTCAATTCGGACTATGACACTGATACTCTCTGGTTTCCTAACTTTGGAGCAACTGTGCACGTGACAAATGACCTCGCGAATCTAAATGTGGCCTCAGAATATTTTGGAGGGAACAGGCTACAAATGGGAAATGGAGCTGGAGTGAACATTGCCCACATTGGTAACTCTCTTCTCAAAACTCCTCTCACTTCTAAGACCTTTTTACTCAAAAATCTTCTTCATGTTCCCTCAATCACTAAAAATCTGCTCAGCGTTTCCAATTTTGCCTCTGATAATAATGTCTTTTTTGAATTCCATCCTTCTTATTGTCTCATTAAGGATCAAACCACCAAGGCCATCTTACTCAAAGGGACAGTTAAAGATGGACTATATCATTTTCATCTACATACTACCAAGCGAGCTGTTTATCATCCACCACCTTTTGTCATGCGACCTGCTCAAACTTCCCTCATTTCAAGTACTCAGAATAAAGAGCCTGTTTCTGATCTATGGCATTCTAGATTAGGTCACTCTAGTTAAGATGTAATAGATAAGGCTCTGAAAAGCTGTAATATCCCTCATAACAGCATTAATAAAAGTTTATCTTTATGTTCCGCTTGTATGTTAGCAAAGAATCACAAGCTTCCATTTCCTAATTCTAATTTAGTTAGTTCCCAACCTCTTGAACTATACACTCCGACCTCTGGGGACCTGCCCCTATCAAATCATCAAATGGTTTTCTTTACTACATGAACTTTATCGATCATTTCAGTAGATATACATGGATTTATCTTCTCAAATCCAAATCAGAAGTTTCAGATGCCTTTGTCCATTTTAAAAACATTGTTGAAAATTAACAAAACTGCAAGATCAAAAATTTCCATTCTGATGGGGGGACTGAGTATAAACCTCTTACTAAGATTTTTCAAGATAGTGGTATAAATCATAGGATATCTTGCCCTTATACACCAGAACAGAATGGTGTGTCTGAAAGGAAGCATAGGCACGTCGTGGAAATGGGATTTTCTCTGCTCTCTCATTCAAACCTACCTCTCAGGTTTTGGGATGATGCCTTCACTACTTCTGCCTACATTATCAACAGAGTTCCCTGCAAAACAAATCTTTACAAAACTCCCTTTGAGTATCTCTTCAATCAGAGACCTGATTACAACTTTCTTAAGGTTTTTGGTTGTCTCTGCTATCCGCACATCAGACCCTATAATTCTCACAAACTTCAATACAGTCGCTTCCATGTACTTTCCTTGGATACAACACTAAGTATAAAGGTTACAAAATTTTGTTACCCTCTGGGAAGGTGATAATCTCCAGAAATGTTGTGTTCAACGAGCATGAATTCCCATACAGATCCGAATAGGTCGCTAACTCCCCACATTACAGTTTGTCACCTCTACCACCCATAAACTCACCACCTTAATACCATCCTCTTCCCATTCCATCCTCTCAATCAGATACACCATCCACACCTCTGAACAATGTTCCCACATCTCAGGTCACATCGCCTGATTATGCTCCTCTTTCCCACCAATCACCTCCGCGAAGTCCCAGCCGCTCACCTCAAAGCTCTAACACTATGGTTCCCCTTGTCCAATTGCCACCTCTTTCCCCTGTTCGTTGTAGTCCTTCTCAACCATGTCCGCCTCAAAATCTCCATCCCATGCTGACCATGTCCAAAGCTGGTATTCACAAACTTAAAATACTATCTGCCGAAGTCATCAATGAGGATGATAAGCCATTGAATGCTCAACAAGCTCTTCAGATTGGAGTTTGGAAACAGGCTATACAGGCTGAATACAATGCACTAATTACAAATTGCACTTGGAATTTGGTTCCAGCACCTGAGGGGAGAAACATAATTGGCTACAGATGGATTTTTAAAACCAAGAGAAACACCGATGGATCAGTTGCTAGACACAAAGCGCGTTTAGTTGCTCAAGGATTCTCTCAGTGAGCTGGTTTTGATTTCTCTGAAACGTTCAGCCCAGTTGTCAAGCCGACAACGATAAGAGTAATCTTAAGCATTGCTGTTTCTTGTGGATGGAATGTTAAGCATCTTGATATTAATAATGCATTCCTGCATGGCGACCTGCAGGAAGTGATTTACATGAAGCAGCCTCCCGGTTTTGAACTAAAAGATAAACAACTTGTATGCAGGCTCACCAAAGCCATTTATGGGCTTAAATAGGCCTCTAGAGCATGGTTCGGCAAGATTCAAGGAATACTCCAAGGTCTTGGACTTACAGGTTCAAAAGATGATGCTTCTCTTTTTTACAGGTTGAAGAATGGGTCAAGAATTTATCTCCTCATCTATGTGGATGACATACTGATCACAGGAAGCGATAATAATGAGGTCGCTGCGGTAGTTGCCAACTTGAAGAAGGTTCTATCACTGAAGGAACTGAGCAATGTTAAACAGTTTTTGGGAATCTATTTCTCCTCATCCGCAGATGATATGCATTTAAGTCAAGGGCAATACATAAGAGAGCTTCTCAAGAGAGCTAATATGCTATCATGTAATCCGGTTCCCACTCCAATGATTACTTCAAACAACCTATCCAGATTCAATGGGAGCAGCGCGGGCATAAATCCTACTCATTACAGAAGTCTAGTCGGAGGTCTGCAATATGTCACAATTACGCGACCTGAAATATCCTTCAGTGTTAACAAAGTTAGCCAATTCATGGCTAATCCCTTAAACACGAGCTGGAGAGCACCGAAACGAATTCTGAGATATTTGGGAGGCACTATTGATCATGGATTGAGAATAACAAAAGCTCCAAATTTTCATCTGACTAGTTTTTCTGACTCTAATTGGGCTGCTGACCTTGATGATAGGAAGTCTATTAGTGATTCATGTGTCTATCTTGGCAATAATCTTGTGTCATGGAGTTCAAAAAAACAGGGTTTTGTGTCGAGATCAAGCACTAAGGCGGAATACAGGAGTTTGGCGAACACTGCGGCAGAAATGACCTGGATAGGCTATCTGCTCAAGGAATTGAAAATTGGATCAACTCGCACGCCTACCATATGGGTCGATAATTTGAGCACGATTGCTCTGGCATCAAACCCTGTCCTACATGCAAGAATCAAGCACATCGAACTTGATCTTCACTTTATTAGAGACAAGATCCTTTCCCGACAGCTCACAGTACAACATGTTCCTTCTTCAAAACAGATAGATGATGTTCTGACTAAACCTTTAAGCGAGCAATTCTTCACCAAGCTTAGAGACAGATTAAGAATCATATCCAAGAGCTCGTTCGAATTGAAGGGTCGTGTTAAACGATAATATAAGTCACGGCGACGTGATGGGAACAGGTCGCTTGAATACAAAGTGACATGGCAACCTGATATCTTCAGGTCGCATACATTGCGACCTAATGTGATCAAGTCAAGTGAGTGCCGACCTAACAGGTCTCGGCATCACGTCGGATGATGACAGTCCTAACATAGTACAGTCCAGTCTGCAAAAACTGTCAATGGTACTATAGCAATGTGAGCCACACGATCATAGCTAGTTGTTATCAAATGTACTGTGTCAAATCTGACCATAGAATTTAGGGCAACCCTAGTCAGCTATGCTGCTATAAATAGTCGTGTATTTCATTAATGATATGTAAAAAAAACATTCCCCTATAATATATACAGTACACGGGATAATTTCATTTTTGGTACATTATGTTGGCCACTTTCCAAAAAAGGTACGTGATGTTGGCCAACATCAAACTACATACATTAAGTTGACAAATTTATCAAATTTGGTACAAAAAAAGCCCAATCGGGCTTTGATACTTACATGGCATTTTAAAATTAATTTAAAAATTAATATAAAAATTAATTTCTTATCATTTTAATTTAAAAATTAATTAAAAAATTAATTTAATTTAAAAATTAATTTCTTATCATTTTAAAATTAATTTCTTATCATTTTTAATTTAAAAATTAATTTCTTATCATTTTAAAATTAATTTAAAATTAATTTTTAAATTAAAAATGATAAGAAATTAATTTTAAATTAAATTAACTTTTTAATTAATTTTAAAATGATAAGAAATTAACTTTTAAATTAAAAATTATAAGAAATTAATTTTTAAATTAATTCTTAAATTAAATTAACTTTTGAATTAATTTTAAAATGATAATAATTAATTTTTTAATTAATTTTAAATTAAAAATGATAAGAAATTAATTTTTAAATTAATTTTTAAATTATAAATGATAAGAAATTAATTTTTTAAATTGATTTTAAATATAAAATATTTTTAAATTAATTTAATTAAAAATGATAAGAATATTAATTTCTAAATTAAAT
>BMAC01000121.1:1856784-1869943 GCA_014905375.1 Phtheirospermum japonicum | reverse complement strand
ATTTAATTTAGAAATTAATCATTTCTTATCATTTTAATTTAAAAATTAATTTAAAAATTTTTATCATTTAATTAATTTAAAAAATTAATTTCTTATCATTTAATCTAATTTAAAAATTAATATAAAAATTAATTTCTTATCATTTTTAATTTAAAATTAATTTGAAAATTAATTATTATCATTTTAAAATTAATTCAAAAGTTAATTTAATTTAAGAATTAATTTAAAAATTAATTTCTTATAATTTTTAATTTAAAAGTTAATTTCTTATCATTTTAAAATTAATTAAAAAGTTAATTTAATTTAAAATTAATTTCTTATCATTTTTAATTTAAAAATTAATTTTAAATTAATTTTAAAATGATAAGAAATTAATTTTTAAATTAAAAATGATAAGAAATTAATTTTAAAATGATAAGAAATTAATTTTTAAATTAAATTAATTTTTTAATTAATTTTTAAATTAAAATGATAAGAAATTAATTTTTATATTAATTTTTAAATTAATTTTAAAATGATAAGAAATTAATTTTTAAATTGAAAATGATAAGAAATCGGTTTTTAAATTAATTTTTAAATTAAAAATGATAAGAAATGATTAAATCATGCCATGTAAGCATCAAAGCCCGATTGGGCTTTTTTTGTACCAAATTTGATAAATTTGCCAACTTAATGTATGTAGTTTGATGCTGGCCAACATCACGTACCTTTTTTGGAAAGTGGCCAACATAATGTATCAAAAATGAAATTTTCCCTACAGTACACTCTCATCTCGCAATAGCTCGCTTTTCACTATATCAGCTCGCCATTAGCTCGCTGTTTTTCTTTCGGTTTTGCTTAGGGTTTTGGAATAAAAAAATGATAAATTAGAAATTCTATTTAGTATAAAGGGGAGAATATAAAAATAATTGTAATACCAACTGCATTCATTATATATTGTCTTAATATACGTGTGTGTTCTTATTTTAGAAGGGCAGAAAGATTTTAATTGTATGTTCATTAATAATTGATAAAAACTTATTTTAGAATATGATTGTTAGTTTATTTATAAATGAAAAATTATTATATTTATAAATATACTCCACAATCAATGTTTTGTTATTGAATTATCTAAATATGATTGTTAGTTTATTTTTCGTGGTGGGGGTAATAATTTACCTAGCTTATATTCATATTTAATAATTCAACGTAACTTTAATCTGACTACCAAAAAGAAGTATTATGATAAAATCATATGTCAACCGACATGATTTCAAGGACCACAAAAGTAATTGTTATCACTCGAAATTCATATCAGTCGCATTTAAAACAATTTCATATATTGTGACCTTTCTCTGTCTCCAAGTGTGAGAACAGAACTCATTCACATTATCCTATCACCACAGTATGTTTAAATTTAATTCGGAAAAATAAATATATATAAAAAGTCACAAGCGCACACATGCAAAACAGATTGGTCACCCACCACCAACAATATTTGCATTGCATTGCAACACAAATAATGTTTTTTGTGTAACCAAACTTTCAACTGTAATTAAAATGCTATATCCCGGCCCTTATAAGAGAGACTCGAGTGAAAGACACACAACTCATCAATTAGCATTATTCATGCTATTCTTTGCATATATAGTTTATGAGCACATGCAAATAGCTATAATCAATGTCAATTCTAGCTAAGATATCTCATGTATGGAAAAATCTTAATATTGTCTCAAATGCCTTTAACTCTCCCAAAACAACATAAGCCCAGAAATTGCAATTTACATTATCACATCACCAATCGAGCATTTGGGGCCTATTTTCTTGTATCTTGAACTCTTTTTGCTCTTTCCAAATGCCCATATTGTTGCTTTTGTTTTGCTCATACTACCTACCATCATTTTCTTATGTTTCCGTAGGTGGAATCTTGGCTTATGTAGTCCTTATTGCCATCATTTTCTATTCACTAATATATATATTCCCATTGTTCTGGGCAGGTTTTGCTTTGTTGTGAGCACAATTAGCTATGCCTCAATGGCAGTCGTTGGATATATGATGTATGGATAAGATTTAATGTCCCAAGTGACTTTAAACCTTCCTGATAAAAGCATAATTAAGCTGAAAGATCGGGATTTACACCACATTTCGTATCGGTTGCTCAATCGTGTTCCCATGCATGCATATATGTTACCTTAAGATCAATGACCAAATTTGGAGTGACAGGAACTTTTACATCAGTAAGAGACATTGTGACACATGTTCATAAACAATGAAAGATTGTCTTTCAGTTTTCACATTGGTCTGAAAATGATGCAGACAATATGGATATTAGAGAAAAACAAAATGCTCAAGACTTAAGATGTTTGTTTTTAGAGCATATCCACTAGAAGATATTTAACCTCTGGTCGAGGGGTGGCGGACACTACAAGAATTTTGCTAAACAACACAGGATTTTATTTGTTGTCTTCAAAATTACAAATGTGTTGGAAAATTGTTTTGTTTTTTTTATATTGTCCACTTTTATTAGAAAAGGTCCAATTTTATCTTGTTCGTGCCCAATTGATGACGTGGCGGGTTTATTTATTTTGCTATCATTTTTTCTTTAATTTTTTATGTTAAAAAGATGACATAATATGATTTATTTATTTTATCTCCTCAATGGGTTAAAATAAAAAGTTTTGGGGTTAAATTGTAAAAATTAGAAAACTCAATTTATCCTTGGATCTATTTTCCAAAAGTTAATACAGAGAAATAAATTATGGATTCATGTCCCCTTTAAACATCTCCGATCTCCGCCGCTCCAAATCTGTTCACCGCCGTTAAACCTCCATAACCAACAGAAACCTAATCCTCAAACCAAGAATTCACAAAAGAAAAATTCACAAAAACTTCAGAAAATATGATTCACAGGTCAGAATAATAATACAGATCAGAACCAAGAAAACATAAATAACCAACATAATAACTAATCAATAATTAAGTATGAAATAATTGAAAAGGTATCATCTTCCCCGCAACCAAATGCTGCTCAGGCACTCAAAACAAAATGTTGCTCAATTCATCAACCAAAAAGGAGATTAAAAAAAAGCTCAATTCCATAACCATCCGCTGCCGTGGGTCTATTCATCGGCAAAACATACCCACAACATCGGAACCACTGAAACTGACCCCATCCAAGCCCAAACGGGTCGAAACCGCCATTGCATCAGCCGGATAAGAACGAAACGATCTGGGCCACACGAATCATATCATACTCCTTGTTCGAAACCTACAAATCATAAATTATGACCGTCGTAGTCAGTGCCGGTCCTGGACAATTTAATGACCTATGCCAAACAATAAATAATACCTCCGATATTTTTTAACAAATGTTAAGATAACATAAATAACTTGAAGGTATAAGATAAAAATGACTAGTTGATAAAAATGTCAAAAACATTTGTTTGTTTGTTTGTTTGTTTATTTATTTATTTATATTTTTTTAATGAAATGATATGATAACAAAAAAAAATTAGAAAGTACATGATACAAACGGTGGCTAACTATGAAATATTTTAAATTTTACAACAATCAAATTCAAAACAAAAAATCTACCAATAGATAAAACCTAAATTTGGGATAGACAAAACTTTTGGTATCATTTTCAATTTGCCAAAGGCGAAAGAATTGTAGCTATAAACAAAAAAATAAAATAAAATTGCAGGTAATACTGAGAGTCGTACAATTCAAGATGTTCAAGAATTTGTTAAGTTAAAAAAAAAAAAAACAAGCAAACTATAAGCAGCGCATCAACAACTATAATAAGATTTAAGTATAATTCAATGTTTGTACATTGAAGTGAACATCTTTCTTGAAACAGATTTTTGTACAAAAATGTCTTATTTCCATTGAATTAATAAAAAAGAGGTAGAGCGCGTTTTCACAAGTAATACAAACGAGTTAATAACAATTAACACACCTCAATCGACAATTCAGCCCACTTATTATGTACCTCATTAGTTATGGTCAAAATAATAGCTATTGTTTTAATAGTATAATACTCATCAAAAAAGCCTTCACAATGTGACTAACGATTTGTGAAAAAAAAAAATTGATTAATGAACAGAACATTGACTCATTATTCTACCCAAAATATTATTGCTGCAAACAAATACAAGATAAAACAATTAAAAAAGATACTATTTTTTCTCAATCTTTACATTTAGTTCATGGGAAGAAAAAGGATAATCATAACAAAAAAAAATACGGATGATGATTCAGAAAATAAAATATACGAGCATGAACTAAAAAAAAATGAAAAATAAGGGACCTAAATCTTGTCTCAATGCGCCTATAAGGCTATAAATTTCGTCACTTTTTTCTCAAACACCAATATGTAAAGATTTTCCGGCCTGGTTTTGAGGGCAAAATGTACAAGAATTCTCAAAATCCCTATAATATTAATCGAAACTCACCTCAATCGACAATTGAAAATGATTTCGTAGAGGACTGATGATTGAAGCCCAAAATTAAAGTGAAAATAATTGAAAAGGGGCTGATTTGCAGTTGATCCAAGCAATATGTAGATAATTAGAAGAATTAGGAGATAATAATTTGAGAAATAGAACTAATTTAATCATAAATAATTTGAGCGTTGCCTACTTTATTGGAACTTGGAAGATGAGTCTTGGAAAGAATCTAGAGGCGGCACCTTAAATTAGAACTGAAGAGGAGAAGACAATAATAATTAGAGAAATAGAACTAATTAATCATAATAACTTGAACGTTGCCTACTTCCATTGGAACTTGGAAGATGAGTCTTGGAAAGAATCTAGAGGCGGCACCTTAAATTAGAACTGAAGAGGAGAAGACAAAGAGTCGTCTTGCCCGATGCTGTTGAGGCCTGAGAGTTTACTGCAATATGGCATTTGATATATATATATATATATATATGTGTGTGTGTGTGTTTGTGTGTGTGTGTGTGTGTGTGTGGTGTGTGTGTGGTGATGGATTATTGAGTTGGGTTGGTGTCCCCATTACAATAATTGGTCCCTGGGGCGGGAGCCCAGCCTGTGCTCTGCCCAGGGGCCGGTCCTGCTCATAGTCAAATCAAAAATGAGAGAAGAACTCAAAATCAAAGCCACTAAAATTCAAACCCACCACCCTGAACGTAGATATTACTGAGACCCGAAATCAGGGGGTCAGGCTCATAACCATCAACATCTCCTCTGTCTGCCTTAATTCCACCTCCCCATCGTGTCGTCGTTGCTTTGTCGTCGCCAGAGTGTGCGTTGTGGGTGGTGTGTGAGGGTGAAGGTGACGGGAAGAGGAGGGTATTTCACATATCATTTTTTAACATATATAATTGAAGTAAATATAATAAAAAAAATTAAATAATCTTGTCATATCACCAATTGGGTATCATTAAATAAATAATATAAATTTAATTTAAATTGGCAAAATAATACATATTAGAAAATACATTTTTGGATCGGGAGGCCACTCGCAGGCGCTTCCCGCCCATTGAAGTAATTTTAAAAAATGAAAAAAATATCAGGACGCCGTTCATAGTGGCGTCCCGACGTTTTTGTTAAAAAAAAGTTTCGAACTCAATTGAAAAAAAAAAACTTTATGGGGGCGGGACGCCACTCAAAAAGGCGTCCTGGGCAGATTTGCCAAAAAAAAAACGAGGGGGCGGGACGCCACTGGGAAAGGCGCCCCCGGTGTTTTCTGAAAAAATTGAAACCCTAACCCTAACACACATAATACACATATTATTTATTTATTTATATTATTTATTTTTTTAGGTTTTTTGTTTTAATAATTTATTTAAATTTTTTATTAGGTAATATAAATAAACATATCATAATAATGTTTTAAAATTACAAGAAGTTTTATTTCAAAATTAAAAACACAATAAGATTAAAAAATACAACAAGAAAATAAGATTAAAATAGCAATTACAGTAATTTGATATTACATATGTGATCACATTCGTAATGATGGATTTCCAATGAGATTGTGGTATTGACAAATGCATTCAAATAATCTTTATTGAATACACAATCTATCAAATCGAATAAATGTTCTTCATGTTTTAGATATGCAGTTGTATACTCAGCATCGCCTGCCACGTCGTTCCAAAACCGTACTAGCCATTCCAGCACTTGCACTTTGTTGGTCTCATGATCTCAAGTGCAATGCTTGTTTCCTAACATCATATGAAAATGTATGTATCATTTTTCCAGAAGTTGAATTCGAGCGGTTATGTCGTCCATTGTGAAGTCTTTCCCGAACGCAATATTAATTTTGTCCAACAAGAACCACGTGATATTGTTGTGTAATCCTCTTCTGGGATCGTAAACACCATTGAGCTTACTCTCACGGAGGTCGTCAACCAGTTTAGTATCCATATGGATGCTCCACTCGGTTAAGTTCGTATCGTAGAAAAAGAAATCTTTTTCGAAATCAAAATATGGTACATTGTTAGGCTGATTGGCACTCATTTTTTTCTTTTGTTATGGGAATACTTAGATGGTGGAGAAAACCAAAGGTGTAAGTGAATTATTTTTAAAAAATTTAGTCCAATATTCTAATTATAGATGAGTTACAATTCCAAAAGACAGTTATATTCAATGTGTAGTCTTTGTCACAGCCAAAGATGAAGACATAATGCTTAAGGTGTTGTCTTGTCACAAAGAAAGTTGAAAAACATATGGAATAGTGTCAGGTATTGTCACAACAAAAGTTGAAAAAACTATTGATACATGTGTAGTCTTGTCATCAGTGAGGTTGGATAAACATTAAATAAATAATTTTATTAAATAAAGGAAAAATAAAAGATTACACATTTGATTAAATAAAAAACTAAAGGACGTGACAAATTCAAACATTACGAATTAAACAATAGTACATAGTTGCACACTCAAACTAAGGTCATTTCGATCCCTTTTTATTACACATTTGAGTACTAATACATTGATAATGCATCGATTGAAAGATATTTTCATCTTCTTCCACAATGGTGGCATGTCATACAAATAATATCTCGTATTCCTTTATTTAAAAAAAAAGTTAGTAATTGAAACGAAACCAACACAACCCACATAATTAATTGTAAACAGATGTGTGGACTTTATATAGGCTGTAGAGACATTATTATTGACAGTGGTATCAATACAGATTTTAATAGAGGACAGTATTCCCCTCAATCTTTTCGAGGGCTATCCGATTCAAGTTGTGGGTGATTTTTTGAAGAAACGACCCCTCGATAATTTGTCGGGATGTTTATCGAGGGTACTATTTTCTTTCGGTAAATTTTACCGAGAAGTGTTTTATTGAGGAAATATGCTCTCGGTATTTCCCTGAATAATCTGATTACCGAGATTTTTTTAGGTCATTACCAATGGATTTTTTCCTCGGTAAAAAGTTATTGTTTGTAGTAGTGACGCCCGTTTAGTATGTTGTTCATTGTCCGACATACGAGCCAATGTGAGCCACGTTCTTACTACCACATGTTTCCAGCACGAGAGACTTTAATAACAAAAAGATGGGTAGGTGGGGCGGATGATCCAAGCAGCACTTTGAGGACGGTCAGTTGTTCGCATTGGTCGGGTTGGTTGAGTCGTGTTGGGCTTGCTAAGGCCATCTCCAGCAGTTTGCACTATTTTACAGTAGAATTTGCACTAAAATAGTGCAAAATCTGCACAACAACTCCAGCAGTTTGCACTAAATTTTGCACTAAAAATGAATATTCCAGTATATTCTTTATTTCTATTTTTTTTAATCTTATATTATTTTGTAAGGTATTATTAAATAAATAATACATTTTCATTTATTTTTTTAATAATTTTGTGTTCAATTGTCTTATGTAATTTTAACATGTATTGGTAATTCTATGTTTCTACATTTAGATTGTAATTTTATGTGTTGTCTTTTTAATTTTTTTTACACTTATTATTATTATTATTACATTAAATTAAAAATAATATATATATATATATATATATATATATATATTACATAAAAAGATAACATAAAAAGATATATATATATATATATATATATATATATATATATATATTACATTAAATATATATTACATAAAATTAAAATAATATATATTACATAAAAAAGATAACATAAAAAAGATATTACATTAAATATATATTACATTAAATTAAAAATAATATATATTACATAAAAAAGATAACATAAAAAAAGATATTACATTAAATATATATTACATTAAATTAAAAACAATATATATTACATAAAAAAATAACATAAAAAAAGATATTACATTAAATATATATTATATTAAATTAAAAATAATATATATAAAAAAAATTAACATAAAAAAGGATATAAATATAAATATTAAAAACAAAAAAAAAAAAGAATAACGCAAGAATAGTGCAGCGCGCTGCACTGTACACAATTCTCAGAGTAGCGCAGAATTTAGCGCACTGCTGGAGTTGGTTTCCAGCGCAATTTTACAGGCCAGCGCTATTCCAGCGCACTGCTGGAGATGGTCTAAGTCCTTGATTCGTTTAGCCAAGTATTTCTTTTTTTGGTGGGCCTAGATGTACACGTGTCTTTGACTTTTCTTAGGATTGAAACATATCAACACAATGAAAATGAAGTAGATACTTAGTGACTATATGAAGCACGTGATAATTTGACTAAGAAGGTATTTGACTAAACTTATAAAGCTCCTTAAAACATCTTATATGATGTTTGAAAGCTTATAAGTTTTCTAAAAATATTTGATAATTTAAAAAAAAAAAAATAGAACTTATAAACTCCCACAATAAGATGTTAGTAGCTAAGTTGTTTTTAAAAAGTAGAAGAACCTCAACTTATTTTAAAAAAGAGCTTATTTTTCATTTCTTTCTTTAATTTTGACCATTTAATTACAATAATTACATTACTAATATCTTATAAGCTATTTCATTTTATTTTATTCAAACACTTCAACATCTTATAAGCTTCAAAAATATATACATATGAGCTTATAAGCTCTTTTAAATAAATTTAGCCAAACACCTTCTAACTTATCATTCACATTTAATCATTCAAGTAAAATTTAATTTTATTCTTAAATAAAAGCGTAAACTTTATTTTGAGTAAAAAACAAAATGGTGATATATTATGAGAAAATCATAATGTCAACAATCGATTCCAGGACCACAAAGGTGGGGAATTGGCAACCGACTTGATTTCAAGGACCACAAAAATAATTGTTATTACTCGATATCTTATCAGACACATTTAAAACAATTTCCTATGTTTTGATAGGTTGTACTAAACTTATAAACGAAACCCCCTTGTCTCTAAATAGTAAATGTACGAGAACTCACTCACATAAGTAACATATTTTTATCGGTTCTCTAATCACTTATTAAGATTAAAACAAAATATAGTGAAATCTGTTAAGCAATTGCCGCAACACATTTGCTGTGAGTAACCAAACTATCACCTAATTAGAGACGCGGGTGCAATATATAACTCCTCAACTGCAACAATCAATTGACACTCCCATCATATTTCTTCTTGCATATATGTTTTACTAGCGTGGTTTATTTTGAGCACAATTAGCTATGATCAATGACAATTCTAGCTAAGATATCTCATGTATGGAGAAAGTGTTATGTCTCAAGTGTCATTAAAGTTTCCACTACAGACATAATCGTCTCTGTAATCACGACAAAAAATTTTAATCCAACACAGTAAAATAACAGATCAAGTAAATGATCATCAAAATGTGTTTGGTCGTGATTAACATTGTTATACTAGTCGTTCCACTTTTTGAATGCCATCCAAAAAAACGAAACGACTAGCATGTATTGATGATTATCAATATATATTGTTTTGTTATGGTGCGGTCAAATTTAATTTCTTCAAGAGCTATCGTGATTAGAGAGACCAATGTCTCACATTTGATTAAAGGATTGGCAATTGTTATGTAAATTGCAATCATAAGTTTATTGAGTTTATGTTCTTATTGGGAAGATTTAAATGTCACCCGGTACATTAAATCTTATTCGTACATTTTATATTCAATAATTGTCATTGAGGTGTAGCTAATTGTGCTCAAAATAAAGTATACCAGTGTAACCTGCAAGTATAGAACGGAATAATAAATCTCTCTCTCTTTCTCTTTATATATATATATATATATATAAAGACAAAGTTTTAGAGATAATCCGTAAAAACATAGTCACGGCCATTTCCATTTCAAAAAATGCTACTAAGAGTGACTAGGGATGGCAATGGGGCGAGGCAGGTCGGGTACTACGAGACCCGAACCCTCCCCGTCAACCTCACGGGCTGAGGCGGGGCGACCCTTCACGGGTCGCGGGGCGGGACGACCCGTCTATATAATTTTTTTTTTTATTTTTGTAATTATAAAATATCAATTATTATTAATACAAAATTAAAATATTACTATAAAAATTAAGCATAAGACAACAAATTTAATAAAAACAACATTGTTGTAGCTAGGGCTGCAAACGAACCGAGTCGAGTCGAGCATTCACGATTTCGAGCCAGGATTGACTGTTTTTTATCTGTGCTCGAGCTCGAGCTCGACGAGCTCGAAAGATTGCTGCTCAAGCTCGACTCGACAAGCAAATGAGCATGCTCGAGCTCGACTCGAGATCAACTCGACAATGCTCGGCTCGACAAAAGCTCGAGCTCGGCTCGAGTTTTTTAGTTTTAAATCTTATAAAATCACGATATCTTTGTAATTAATACTATTAAATAGGGGTATTTTAGTAAATTCACACATAATCGAGCAGCTCGTCGAGCTCGCGAGCTTATTAGTGATGTGCTCGAGTTCGAGTCGATCTTTGACTCGAGCTGCTCGCGAGCGCTCGTGAGCCGCTCGACTCGTTTGCAGCCCTAGTTGTAGCCCACCATATGTATTCTATGCCCCCTTAATGAACCAAAAAAAATAAATTTATTATACATTTATTAGCTTATTTATAAATTTATTTATCATTTATTTTATTAATGTATATTATTTATAAAATAAATATCATTAACAATGTATAAATAATATCAAGTTTATAAAAATATAAATAATCATATAAATTATATATATAAAACATATTAAAAATATTTATAAATAATAAAAATATTGTGTGGGGCGGGACGGAGAGAATACTTGTGGGGCGAAAATGGTACCCGAACCCACCCCGTCCCGCCGCGGGCACGGGGCGGAGCACCCCAAATGACTCGGGCCGGGCCTAAAAATTGAGAGTGACTATATGTTCCTACACCAGTTTACTTTTGAAATGGTGTGTGTATGTAAATCCTCATATCAAAGGCTATCCCACAAATATTTGGGGAAAAGAGAAGTGCCAGCATATCCATTTCTCAGTGTCTTTTCTTGTACTCATATTGGAAGGTAGTAACTTGCATTGCATATGCTCTAATTTCCGAATATCCACATTTTCGGTAGGAAAGTTGGAGACAAGCCTTTATTTTTCGAATATCCACGACATGATTAAGTAGTCCACTCATCCAATTCATATTAAATATCATTTTTCCCATTTTTAACATATACTTATATTTTAAGAAACCAAGACATGCTTTTGGTACTGAATAATTACGAGGAGAGAGATTGAGGTTTTATTTAGAAATATTATTGATTGATTAAAGGTGTAATTGTCAAATTTAATATTTCTTAATTTTTTATTTTTCTATGTAAATGTCATTTAAATCCCTAATGAGAATGGCTTTGTTTGGATATAAATGAACTTTAAATCCTTGTAAACTAAAAGTTCGGGATTATTATTATTCTAGGCTCTATTTTGATCGAATACTTTAAAATTTAAACATTTCAAATTCCTAATTAAAAAAAGAAATCACTGAGATTGTATGATATACATTGATTGCTCAATTAATTTGAAATCCTTATGAACCTTTTTTTAAGTCAACGGCTTTTGAGTGGCCACGAACATCTACCTGATCGGGTCAAGGTCCCTCTGGACCCTCTCGTGGCCTCGCCGTCGTTGCGAAGATTCTGGCTCCGGCGGGATTGCGGTAGGGGCGTGTGAGGATGATGAAAGCGAAAACGTTGAAGCCCAGAACGAACAAAATGAAGGCCAGCCCAATGAAGATGGACTGAACCGGCGATAGTCCCTCACACCTCTGGGACGGGGCCGATAGTGATGCCCCAATACTGCCCATTTTTTCTATTATTATTATTATTATTATTATTATTATTTATTTATATTTTTTTTCTTACCTCAAGTCTTTGGTGAGTAAATAGGATTCTTGAAAAGAAGAGGAAAAAATGGAGTGGGCTTTTTTATAGAAGAAGAAAAGATGGGTAATTATCAATTAGAGTGTAGATTTGGATTTTGAAAGAGTGGGGAATGGGGAAACGCATCGTGGCGAGTTTTAGGAAAATGCATAGTTTGCGTTTTTAGTTCATTTAAAGAGTATTTTCTTGTCCAAAAAAATAAGTCCATATGGCCTATTTTCGTGGGACATATATGAAGTGTCTCAACAGTTACAAACTACATTTGAGGCTTATGTTATTTGCAAAAATAATAATGCTACACGGAGCAATTTGCTCTTGAGCAATAGGGACAAAACGATAATTTTACATGATTAATAAAGAATTTTAGGTAAGTTCATTACTTTTCTAATTTTATATTTACTAATTTATCTTTTATTAATGGTTATGGATAGATATTTAATATATATTTTTTTATTTATGGAAAACAAATTAAAGTAAACAATTAAAATATATAAATATACTCGAT
The DNA here is from genome assembly GCA_014905375.1 of Phtheirospermum japonicum. Classification (NCBI taxonomy): domain Eukaryota; kingdom Viridiplantae; phylum Streptophyta; class Magnoliopsida; order Lamiales; family Orobanchaceae; genus Phtheirospermum; species Phtheirospermum japonicum. Next base: position 1,857,206 of record BMAC01000121.1, on the reverse strand, counting down.
CAATAAATTCTTATTAATTGAACTCTCATTTCTATAGATTCTCTCCTAATTGAACTTTCATTCCTACAGATTATCTCCTAATTGAACTCTCTTTTTTTTTCTTCTTTTTTTTCCCTTTCAACCATATTGTTCCGGAACAAATTGCTCCATGTATTCCTTTTCTTTGTCGTTATTTTTATTTTTTTTAAAAGACAATTTATTATTATTGTTGAAATTTTTTGTCTTTATTTTTTAAAAGATATTTTTATTAATATTATTGAGAAAATTATAAATTGGACTTCTGAACTTATATTCATAATTAATTAATATTATACATTAGGGTTATTTAATATTTTATTTCGAAATTGATATGTAACTCTTACTAATAGTATCATAACTACTATAAAATAGTAATTTATTAATTTCAAGTGTTAATATATATA
>BMAC01000121.1:1843013-1856129 GCA_014905375.1 Phtheirospermum japonicum | reverse complement strand
TATATATATATCAACTTGACCAATCACTGCTTATTGATTATTTTTATTATTATTATTAACTAATTTTATATTTTAATAATTATATTAAAATCAATAATAATTTTACTTATATATTTATAAAAATTCTAAAGTTGTTATATTCTCAACATGTGCCTTGTACCGGTGTCAAATAAATATTTATCAAATTTTATTATTAATATTTTAAATTTGATTCGTTAATATTTATTAGTTATGTACTTAGAAATTTTACAAGATTATAAATCCCCTACCTTAATCACATTGTATCGATTTCGAATCACTATTTTTTATTATTATTATCGATTTATTTTTTATTTTAATATTGAGATTAAATTTATTAATAGTTTTATTCACATACTTATAAAAATCCAAAAGATGTCATATTTTATTAGAAACTAATATTTCAAATCAAGATTTAAATTAGATACCTAGACATGAATTAGTATTATATATAAAATTTTAATTAATTAGCACGATTAAAGTATATATATATATATATATATATATATATATATATATATATATATATATATATATATATATATAATATTCGATACAAATCAACAAGTTTTTAATGAATTAGCATATTATGTTAATGAAAATCTGTTTTATTTTATTCTGATTTCAAAATATTTTATAAAATCTTATATTTTTTGATTTTTTTCTTATTTTAAAATATAATGATAATTTTTTAGGATTAATAAAACTCATTTCGTCCCAAAATGATATGTTTGGTTGCAATTTTGGGTGTCACAAAATGATAAACTTGTTATTAAACTTGTTTTTTATTTCCATATGTATCCCTATAATTAAAAAACTATACCACTTAGATGAATTTTAAGAAAACTGAGTAACAATGAATAAACAATTATTTAACTTTAGGGGTATATTGAAAAGATAATACTTTTACTATATTAACACATATTTTCTTAAATTGTGTTAAATAACCGCAAGCCTATATTATTGACGCGAAGGGAGTAAATCTTTTATTTATCCAATTTTATAATCTTTTATGTTTATCTGATTTCATAAATATATAACTTCAGATGTAATATATTAATTTAAAATATTACTAGTATATTTTCATAGAAATCTAATTTATATCTTCATTAGATATATAAAATATTACTATTATATTATTTATTATTATTGTTAGTGTATCATTATAATAACTTTGAATGTAGCATGATTTATATTGGAATTATATTAAACTCTACTATATACMAGGGTTATTGTGCTATATAATAACTTTATTATACATCAACTTCTAAAAAAATATAATTATAAATAATATATTACTAAATATTTAACTATTAGTAGTTATTTTTTATTGCTAATAATGTTCACAAAGTATCATTGTAAACTCAATATAGTAATTTAAATCAACCACATTTAATTAAGTATAATTTGTAATTTATATAATTATACTGGAGTTTATATAACTGCATATTTTAAATACTATATATATATATATATATCGTACCTATGTACTAAATGAAAATATTCATATCCTACGTCTTGTGGATGCTTAGTTGGCGTGTAATTTTATAGTGGTGCGGATGCTTACTTGACGACTTTTGAAAATTTGAAAACTTACTAAAATATAAGATTTCTAATATTCACCTAATTATCATTTTAATATCATCATTTTATTGTATTTGCCTATTTATTATTCTTCTTTAATTATATTTTGCCTAATTCAAGATCTTTATTCTTCTAATACAGAATTATAAAAAATACTTAATAATATTGACTAGGCACCGGTACAATATGATACATGTTGAGAATATGGTATATTTTGAGTTTTTCTAAATAACTAAAATTATTAACAAGTTTAAAATAAGAAAATAAATATAAAAGTGTTTCATAATAATAATTATTATTATTAATTAAAAGATATTAGACATAGGTCGAGAACATGACAACTTTAAATAAGATTATTAATGAATTAAATTTAAATATTTAAATATAAAAATTATTTAATAATAGTTAATAAATAGTGATTTGGCATAAATAGTTGAGAATACGATATCTTTTAATTTTTTATTTTTATATTTAAAAATTATTTAATTATTATAAATATTTACTTATATTTATATTTTGATTAATCATGTGTAACACACTGGTGTTAAACTAGTATATATATCACATCTATATAATAAATAAAAATATTTCTATTTTACGTGTTTGCTTATGAAATTTCGGGCTGACATGTAAATTCTGGTGATTCGAATGCTTACTTGGCGAGTTTTTGAGGTTTTGAGACTTTCTAAATATAAGAATTATAATATCTACCTAATTTATTATATTTATTTATTATATTTTGTCTAACTTAATCTTTATATATATATATATATATATATTCATAATTTAATATTTTTCTTTGATTTATATTTTAGTAATTCAATATTTTCTTTTATTCTTCTAATAAAATATATAAGAAGTCATATATAATTAGAAAAAAAAATACTTATCTTAATTAAAAAAAATTACTTATAAGATAATATTAATTACAAAAAAACTTAATTATTTATTAATAATATAAATATATTGTATTTAGAATAAAATTTAAAATATATAATATAATTAAATGACGAGTTAATTCAATAATCTAAGTATGCGACTAAATATTATTAAAGAATTCAATTTAAATATAAAAATATAAATTTATGTAATAATAATTAATAAATATTAATTAGACACCAGTACAATACAACATGGGTTGAGAATACAACATCTTTTGAATTTCTCTAAGTATGTAACTAAGAATTATTATAGAATTTAATTTTATTATTAAAATATTTAATAATAACTAATTAATTAAAATTAGATACGGGTTGAGCATGTAACAAGTTTTGAATTTATTTACGTATGTTACTATGAAACTACTAACGAATTTATTCTAAATAATAAAATACAAATTATTTAACAATAAAAAAATAGTTTTAACTAGCCATATATATATATATAACATATTAATTGTTAAACATGTTTTTTATTTACTATGGTTATATAAAAGAAATATAACATAAGTAAGTTAAAGATTTTCTTTATTTAATAATAAATTCTCCCACTTTAAAACAATCTATTTAAATTATTAATTATATATTTAATTCATGTCAGAATTTACCATACGTATCATATGTTATTTTAAGAAAATATATAATTAGATTTGGATATAAATGTTAGATTTTATTACTATATTTAGTTTATATATTATAATAAGGTTAAAACTGTAATTGAATATTACTTACTTTATAAAAAAATTATTGCTCCGGAGCGAATTGCGCCATATAGCATCACTCATTTGCAAAATGAAAATAAATTAGTTAATTTTAAAAATTCTCATAATTACTCTCAGGTTTGACTTGACTCCACTTAGGTTTCATCTTAATCGTGAGTGAATTTTGCAGAATTTGTTAAAGCCATCAAATATATATTACACCTACACTTACACCCTCGAGTTTTCGAAATATTATAAATAATCTCAATTTTTGTATGACTATTTATAATAGTTAGAAGAAAAAACTAAAGGTATAAATATAAATTTGTAAGATTAGAAGGTCTATGATTTAAAGAATAATTCTCAATTTTACGATGTTGTTAGTCAATGTTTAACAACATTGGTTAGCAACATCGACCAGAGTAAAATATAAAATATGCAGCGTAATAAAACGATAAGAACACGATATAACAAATTCAGTTTACAAGTAAAATACTTGTGAACTTGGGTGTACAAATCCGAAAACTATATTACTTTCTTTTTCACGTTCAATACAAAAATATAAAGTAATATATGAAAACTAAATATCAATAAACTTGATACTAAATACTTGTTGCCAGAATGGCAAGATCTTCTCCGTTGGTCACGCAACTTCAAAGAGCTTGTTAATCTCGATCAATGGCTCCAAGTAGTTCTTCGTGTTCTTCTTTTCTTGCTTGTGCGTCTCGTCTCTTGCGTCGTCTTCTCTCAAGAAAATCCGTGCGTAAATCGTCTATACAAGCTTTAGGATTCTTTGTCTTAAATAGACAATTCTAGAATCATAAACTTGGTAAATACCTAAAAATAAATCCTAAACACAATCTAGGAATAATTAAAGTCTTGTACATAAACTAGGAAACACAATATACTCCTAAATCTAGTTTCCTAACTTATTTTGTACCCAAGAAAGGCAAATAACAAAATAAGAATTATTGCCAAGAATAAATTTCTCAACAATCTCCCCCTTTTGCCTTTCTGGACAAAATACCCAAGACGCATGAAAATAATCAAAAGACAATAAACTCCCCTTGAATTAGAAACTCCCCCTAAATGAAGTATCCAATGTTGAAAACAAACAAAAACGAACCAGCGTCTTCTACATTCTTCTCCCCCTTTTTGTTCTAAAAGCAAAAGGACCTCAATAAACGAGTCCCGAAGCGCCTGGTGCTGTGCAACCTGGTTACCAAACAAAGTAATATAGGCTAGGACAAACGGAGCAGAAAAATGAATCATGTTGGTAATACCAGAACCAATATCAAACATGACACCAGCTCAAAGAGGAGCCACGGTGCCTAAAGAAGGTAATCAGATTCTACTTCACGAAAACACCAACGGGGGTTTGGCGCTCAGCAATCATTCCTCGATTTTGAAATCCCAATAACAGCTCTTCAGCTTCACTCGCCAAGAGCCTCGTGGAGATTGGTTCCATGTCTTCAATCTCGACGGCTTGAGACGGAACCTCATCAGAGCTAGCAGAGTGGTCGGAGGCAAATGTTAACATCGGTGCACTGGCAGATGGAACATTATCAAAATCGAAGCTTGGAGAAGAGGCGGAGTTGTCTGCAGGGGATGTTGGTTTCAGTGTCATAACACCAGAACCAACATGGGCTGACACGGCAGCTTTAGACTTCCTCTTTTCTCTCTTTGGGTGGTGATATGGCAATATATACGCCAAACCTGGTTTGGGGTAGCTCTGACTCAGGATAGTCAGATAAATTAAGGAAGGGCTAAAACAGCTGCCTCAGAAGAGGGAGCTTGTCATCATTATAGCAAGACCTGACCTGTTTGAATGGTAGGAACACAAAATGAAGGGAGAGCTGGATCATGACAGGTCTGGTTCTTTGAATTCCGCTGGAAACTTAGAAAGTTGGGGCAGAACAGAATGAGGAAGACCTGGAACAATGGAAACCTGTTTCATAGATTTCCAGCAAGGAGACAAGTGGGACCACTTGTCAGAATTGGTGGCGTAACGGTCCGCGATTCATGGTCTTTGTTTCCGAGATCCCGGAATGGGGTCCCCACTACGGGGAGTAATAAGTATCTTAAACCCAAGGCTGAAAGGGGTGAGAGCAGGTCTGGGCGAATACCCGGGTCTGAGAGGTAGTATGGAATAGTAGAAGAAGAGAAGGCCCAGGCCAGACCTGGTTTCCTGTTTACCCAGAAGAGGGCGAGTGGGACCACTTATCAGAGTTTGTTGCTAAAACGGCCCATGATTCGCGGCACATGTTCCTGGGATCCTGGATGGGGTCCCCACGGGAATAAGCTATAAATATCTCAGCCCCAAGGCTGATAGAGGTACGTCATTCTCTTGAGCATTCTTGCTTTCTCTCTGAAAAAAACACCTCAAACGCTTACTGACTTAAGCATCGGAGAGGTTTCCACCGGAAAATCACCTGTGGTCCTTTCTAACTCTTGTTTGTGGTACAGATCCGGAAGGTGTTCAAGGTTTCAGGCATTTTCATCGTGGGTCATTTTTTGGGTTGAAACATGTGGAATTTTCCTACAGTCTGTTTTCGGAGCTTTGCTGGGTGATGGTGAATTCGATATTCTGCAAGAGATTGAAAACAACTACAAACAAAAAATCGAGTGTCGTATGTAGTAAAATTTGGAGAAAGAAAAAGTAAAATTAAGAAAATAACTCCCCAACTCTTTCCCAAAATAAGACACACGATCTCAACTCAACTACTCCATCATCTCAATTTTGTAAATAAAAACCACAAATCCCAACTACAAACTAAAATCGAGATAGAGCTAGATTTTTATAAACCATCACCATAGTTGAACAAAGCCTTTGCAAAGCAATTTTTCACTCGCCAAATTAACCTCTTATTACCTGTCCAATCCTCCGATTATAACACCACTGAAACACTTGGTTAGCAAGATTCAAAACAAGAATTAAGAGAATTCAAGAAAGACAAAAAACACAAGCAACAGTTCGCACAACAAGTAGGCATCTTCCCAAAGTATGAATGTCCTATTGGATACCTAAAAATTCATGCCCTAAAAGAATATACAAAAATAAATTAAGATTTCAGTGACTTGATTCAATGTTGCTTTTTATTACTGACAACATTATAAACCAACATTGCCTTAGGTGAAGTCAATGGAAACTTACCCCTTAACCCAAGTTAATGACTACGTCAAGATCTCTCAAGAAGGTGATTTTTAAAGATTGGAGCATTTTGAGTCCAGATTTTCTTCATCCTTGAAGGGATTTAAATCTTTTAATCTTCAGCAATTGCTATTAAACACCTCTTATTTTTGGACCTGTGAGAAAGTCAGTTTCTGCGGGCAAGTCCCACAATCACCTAATTTTGAAGAGGTTGGTCCTTTTTGTCATCACTTTTATTGCAACACAGGACCTTATTGCACTTTCAATCAAACTCAATACATTATGATTATGTATGAAAAGAAAGATAAAAATGAATGCAAAATTATACAGATGTTGTGACTGATGTTGATATTGGGTGTCACAACATCACAAACCAACATTGGTTAGACAATGCACATACCGAGATCTCTTCTCAAATGAGAGAAGGTCTCGTAATCTAATACCTTCGTGAAGATGTCAGCAAGATGATTGACTGTTCCTATATGCTCAAGGCTAACTATCTTCCTCTCAACCAAATCTCGAATAAAGTGGTACCTTATGTCAATGTGTTTGATTCGAGAAAGTTGGACCAGATTTTTTGAGATATCAATGGCACTGGAAGTATCACAGAGCACAGTCAATGTTCTTCTATGTAGACCGTAGTCCTCTATCATTTGGTTCATCCACAAGAACTGTGTACAAGCACTTCCAACTACAATATACTCGGCTTTAGCTGTAGAAAGAGAAATGAAATTCTGTTTTTTGCTATACCAAGATATAAGATTTTTAGCATATTTGGACTCAGAAAGAAAAATACCATCATCCAGTTTTTTAATTTGCAAACCAAGAAAGTAAGAGAGATTACCTTCCATGCTCATCTCGAATGTATCAGACATTTTCGTAATAAACTCACTTACCATCGATTCAATACGAGTGACTGGAGCAAACGTCTTATCTGAATCTGAGTCTAATTTTGGATCAGCTTGAGTCGATGTTGGGTTTGATGTTGAGTTCCCAGAACTATCACCGTAACAACATCGCCAGTTTCTTCAGTTTTAACATGTGCATCTTCATCTATGGTCAATCTTTCCAGCATCTTGTACCTGCAGAACACATCACCAATAATTTGGTAACAATTGTCAGAAGTCCTCTGACCAGTGTGGATACATGCACCATCCTCGTCATAGACTTCACACTTTTCATAATTGAACTTGACATTGAAACCACCATCGCACAGTTGGCTAACACTTATCAAGTTCGCCGTTAAACCTTTGACTAGCAACACGTTCTCAAACTTTGCAATACCAGGTACATGAAGGGTTCCTTGGCCAATGATTTGGCCATTTTCACCTCCACCATACTTCACCTTTCCTCCATTAAACTTGACAATATTCGAGAGGAGATCTTCCGAGGCGGTCATGTGCTTAGAGCATCCACTATCAAAATACCAGGCTCCAGGGACGTGAGATTTCAGGGAGGTATGGATCATATTGCACTTGACGTTATTTTTCTTGACCCACACTTGTTTGAACTTGGTGTTGGTATTGATGTTGGTATGACGGAAACCAACATTGGATTCAGCAGTCAGCTTCGGCCTTTTAAAATGAGTTTTGTTGCCAACAAGCTTCCAGCAGTATGGACGTATGCGACCTGGTTCACCACAGTGATGGCACACATGTCTTCTTCTTCTCTTGTGGCGTTTGGTCGACTTCACCTGTTGACTTGAATTGACTTTTGAACATGCTTGTATCCAATCCCGTATTTTAAACAATTCGGGAAACTCGATTCCAGAATCTCATCCACCTTGGCCTTGCCTTTGTTGAGATTTGAGATGGTTCCTTGAACCTTTGTTTACTCGGTTTTCACCTTTTCTAACTCAGCATCCTTCTTGGTGAGCGACATTTCCAAGCGGACAATTATGTCAAGCTGATCATCCTTTTCTTTGGTTAGCTTCTCTACTTCTTTTTCGAGCTCTTTGGCCTTGAGTACCTGTTTACTCCAACTGACAAACAATTCCTGGTGGTCAACACTCAGCTGCTCGTATTCCTCTTGATAATCAGTTGTTTTAGCATTCAGGCACACGATGTTGGTTTCAAGGATACCAACATGGACGTCGTCGTCCATTGGTAAATAAGGATGGATCAAGTTCAGTTGACTCGAAATCATTGACATCCTCTGTAGCAACCATGCTCTTCTTCCTCGAAGTATCCATAGTACCTAGACAAATAAGGATCAGTACTTAAAAGGTTAAGTAACCCACTTTAGATGCCAATTGTTAGCTAGAACAATTTGGGGTTATTTTTAATACTAGGAAGGATTGAGGGGAGAAATTGTAAATATATTTGTTGGTGCCAACAATTTATGATATGAAAAAGAACGGGTATAATGAGTGTGCATGGTCTAACGGTTCAAAAATTTGCAAATTCTTAGAACTGTGCTGGTGTTCATAGATTTTAAAATTAAATCTCCAGAATTGAACCATAAACACCAAATCTCCGTATCGAACTTTACCAAGTATTTAAGATGGTTCAGGACATATATTATGTTCTAACAAACAGGACGATACGAGGTGGGTTGTGAAAAGATTCGGAGATTCACAAAAAAAAAAAATAATAATAAAAAAATAAAAAGAAGAAGAAGAAGAAGGAAGGAATGAATATATGTGTGTGTGTGTGTGTGTGTGTGTGTGTGTGTGTGTGTTGTTAAACTAATACAAAAATTAGAGACTTATAAGTTATAAAAAAAATTGTTGAGTAAAAAATGAAGAAATCACGATAAAGTTAGTTTATCAAATTAATATGATGGCAATTGACTTTTGATAAGTAATTAATGTAACGTAACGTTTAGTGAATTTAAATTCATATGTACTTATTTATTAATTTTCGGTAAAGTATGTATATTTTTAATTTGATTTTATTAGTTGATTAAAAGTTAAACATATGTTTAAATTTATGGAAGTAATCATTTTATAAAATAATATATATTAAAATTGTCGTTTAAGTAACAAATTTCTTGTCAACAATCTTTGTCATAGCAAAGTTAATAGTTTATTCTATCATCAATATTAAACCTTTAATACTTGTTATTTCTTATTTTAATATTATAGAGTTTATAGAATGTGTAGTTCACATCAAAATACAAATAAGCGTAATATACGTATATAATATGAATATTAAAAAAACTCTTAAAATCAGTTCTAGTTTCGCTTCTTTGGTTCGGTGCGGATATTTAAAAAATATTCATAATCGTACCATAAAAAAGTTAGGGACAATTTGATTAGGAAAAATTCAAAAAACTAACAAATATTTTCAATTCGAACACTATTCAATCTTAATATCAATTTAGGTACCATGTACACCCCTGTGTGTAACATCAATGGCAAGTTTTTTGAAATTTCTCATGTTAGCTTCTTCTTTTTTTTTTTTAATTTGACCAAATCTCAAAAGATATTTATGTAATCAGCCGTAACATATAGTCAGTGAATGTTAAACATGAAGATGAGTTGTCACAAACATAATATTTGAGAATAATAGGACATAGTGTTCCAAAAATTGCACCGGACACATATTTAGATTATTGTATCTTACCTAATTTAATATTTTCTTTTATTATATCTTTCCAAATTTAATACTTTTATTTTATTATATTTTGCCTACTTCAATGTTTTTCTTTTATTTAATTCATTATGTTCCTCTTATTCTCCTAATATAAGAATATAATAAGTAGAAAAAATCTAAATTAGTCATTTTAATAATAATATAATTAATTATGAAAATAATTAAATAAGTTGTATTTATAATAATATTTAAAATAAATTTATTTTTGTAATTTCAAATTCCATATATTTAAATTACAAGCTATTTGTAATAATCTAAGTATGTAACTAAATGTTAGTAATGAGTTCAATCCAAACATAAAAATATGAATTATGTAAGAATAATTAATAATATTGATTGGACACTGATACAATGAAACACGGGTTGAAAGCATGACATTTATTGAGTTTTTAACAGTATATAACTAATAATTATTAACGAATTACTCTAAACATTAAAATATAAAATAATTTAATAATAATAAATATTAATTAATAGACATTAGACACGGGTTGAAAATGTGACATCTTTTAACATTTTAGAAGTATGTAAATAAGATTATTGATAAATTTAATCTAAACATTAAAACATAAATATATTTAAAAATATAACAATTTATAAATAGATTAGACATGTACAAGGTACGGGTTGAGAATATATTATTTGAATTTTTTATATCAAATTTGAGACTCTGTAATTTTTACAATTATTCTTTATATTTATCTTTTGATAAATCTCATGTAATACATAGGTGCTAAACTTGTAGATATTAATCTCGCATGACAACGAAAACAGACAAGGCATGGAGAATAAACACTTTGTTATGAAACTAGAGAAGAGTGAGATTTATTATGAGGACTAGAGTCCTTTTTATAAGTACAGGATTAGAGTTTAGGGGTGAAAAGATCTTTCATATAATTTATAATTATTACATTTAATTAATTATAACACTCCCTTTGAATGACCTTAAAAATATTGTATCTTTAAAACCTTTCCAAGAAAAAAAAAACCAATGGGAAAAAACTTAGTCCAAAAAAAGAGAGCAGCGCTACTCCCTCTGAAAACTATCGCTATAGATCTTTGAGTCGACATATGCAGTCTTCTAAACGATGATGTTGGCAATGTTTTTGTGCATAAATTCACTAAATTATCATATGAGCAAATTTGTTGGATATTGATGTCGTCATTCTTTCGGAAATCATGTGTGTAGAGAACTTGAGAGATATATGCTTCGTTCTATCACCTTTTATATAGCCTTCTTTGAGTTGTGTGATGCGCATTGTCTTCATATAATACAGTCGGTTTATCCTTTGTTGAAGCTAATTTGCATGACTCTTGGATATGATGTATTATATTTATTAACCATACACATTCTCGACTAGTTTGATGGATTGCAATGAGTTCCGAATGATTTGCAGATGTTGTTGTTAAACTTTGCTTCACAGATCTCCAAGATATAGCAGTTCTTCCACATGTAAATATATAGCCTATTTGTGATTTAGCTTTATGTAGATTTGAGAGGTAACCTGCAACTGCATATCCCACAAAAGAATTTTTAATCTTAAAGTGGGTGCAGAGCTATATCTTGCAAGAAGATTTACAGAAAACGCTATGTCTCTTTTAGTGCAATTACCATGATAAGATAATGCATCAATTGCACTAAGATATGGTACTTCAGGACCAAGTATCTTTTCCCCATCTTCAATTGGTCGAAACGGATCTTTATTTGCTTTTAGTTTTCTAGCGACCATTGGTGATGTCAACGGGTATACTTTATCCACGTAAAAACACTTTAACACTTTTTTTTTGTATAAGGATTAATGAACAACTAATCCTCCAAGGACATGCTCGATTTGCAAAGTTAGAGAGAGTTTTATTTTTCCCAAATCTTTCATCTCAAATTCATTTTTTCAAGTATTTAGCAATTTTTTTGAGCTCTTGAGGAGTCCCAATTAAACTCAAATCATCAACATAAACTACTATAATTGAAAATCCATTAATTTTTTTCTCTATGAAAATGCAAAGACATATATCATCATTCTTATATCCTTCTTTCTGTAAATATTCTCTAAGTCTATGATACCACATTCGTCCAGATTATTTCAGCCCATTCAATGATCTTTGCAGTTTAATTGAAAACATGCTTTTGGGGGTATGAATTACTTGCTTCTAACAATTTAAATCCTTTGGGGGTTTTATGTTTATGTCAATGTCTAGTGAACCGTATAGATGTTGGAATACGTAGAGACGAACACCATGCTCGTGCAGCGGAAGTTTAAAATTTCTGTAGATCCAACAGATCCATCCTGTGAACGAATATATTTATACGATAAATAAACGAGATAAAAGCATGAAACCCTTACAGTAAATCCAGGTCCGAATTCAACATTAAGGTATCCACGCGATTAATTCTTCGACTGCAAGATCTAGCTCCAGTGTATTGCTATCGTGAAGAAAGCTAGGAAATCTCACGACAGCTCAAGAGCTCCCAATCTCAAAATTAGGATTTATGTTTTCTAAAAACTCTCTGGTCTCTCTTGTTTTCATTGTATTCAACTTATAACTTTATGTTATATTTATACTAGGTACATAAGAGAACCCTAATATTAAAAGGGTTGGACTTGTCCAAGACATGGGCCCAAAACAATTTTAGCCCAAGTACCTTTATTAATATAACATAGATAATTAAACCCAAATCCAGTTTAGTTTAATTAAATAATTTCTATCAAATAGAAATTAATATCATAATTATTAACAATTAAATATTATAATTCTAAATTGAATATTTATTACTTTCTTGATACACTCTTAAATCGGAAAACTAATCACATATAGTGTGACCCTATAGGCCTTTATATATGACATCAATCCAATGATGATCCAAACAAAACTCCTAAACGGCTTAGTTGGACGAACTCAACATATAAAGAACATTCACTTGAACTCAACGAATTATAACCATTATACAAAGCTTTGGTGAAATTCCTTTCATTTCGAATCACTCGATTAAGCTTAAGATTTATCCAATTGTCTATCTCAATGGCTTAATCAATTTATCTCATCTTTATTAGTCGACAACTAGACAATACTTCAATTACTATATTGAACATGTCTCTTGCATTGGCCAATGACTTTAGTCGACCTAATAT
>BMAC01000121.1:1811805-1832993 GCA_014905375.1 Phtheirospermum japonicum | reverse complement strand
CGAATCACTCGATTAAGCTTAAGATTTATCCAAGTGTTTATCTCAATGGCTTAATCAATTTATCTCATCTTTATTAGTCAACAACTAGACAATACTTCAATTACTATATTGAACATGTCTCTTTCATTGGCCAATGACTTTAGTCAACCTAATATAGAGATTATGAGTGATCTCTCTCGAAATTCCAATCGAGGAATGAATTCTTTCTTGGCTCAACTACCACCTTCATTTACATCATGATGCACCCAACACAAGCCGTATCTACCCCAGGCACTGCAGATCTACAGGAGCTCGGCATGAAACCCCATTTGCGGAGGAGGTATTGAAGGATGAATTACCTGTAGGCTACCAGTCAATGGGTTTTAAGTATGATGGCACTGCAGATCTATTGGATCACTTGTGCAGGTTTGAGAATTCAGCTATGGTATATCAGTTCTCAGATGTGGTGATGTGAAGGGATTTCCCTACCACCTTTACTAAGTCGGCGCAGCTTTGGTTTAGCCAGCTCTCGCCAGAGCGATCCATAATTTTGATGAGTTCAGTGCTGTGTTCTTACACCAGTTTGCCTGTTGTAGGAAATACCAGAAGATGGCATTGGAACTATTTAGTATTCAACAGAAGGAGCGAGAAAGCTTGAGATCTTACATAAAAAAGATTTACTACGGCCAAGTTAGAGGTCCCGTCAGCCTCGGAAGAAACATTGATGAACGCATTAGCCCAAGGTCTGAAAAAGGGCGATTTCTTCCAATCCTTGGTAGTGGAACCCCCGAGGAGCTTTGGGGATCTCTTGGCTCGAGCTGAGAGATTCATTCACTTGGAAGAAGTTTTGCAAGTGAAAGAGGAGGTTGACAGGCATAGAGAGAAAGGAGAGGAAGTCGTCGGGAGAAAGGAGAAGATTGGGGATCGGGTAAGAAGGCCAGACCCGAACCAATAATTGGTAAAGCACGAATGGACCGGTATACTCCTTTGGCGCTGCCACAAGATGAGGTTTTCGTGGCAATTGAGTGCAGAGCTAATTTAAAATGGCCACAAACATATTCGGTGACCCCTAGAAGAGAGAAGTCTGATAAGTTTTGTCATTTCCATAACGACTACGGTCACACCACATAGCAATGTACTCACCTGAGAGATCAGATAGAGAGGCTTATTCAAGCACGGCATCTGAAAGAGTTTGTATACACGGAATGAAATAAGAGCAAGACAAGCTATAAGAAGGGAAGAAGACACTCTTCACCACCACGTCGGGTAGAGACAAGAATTGAAGAAACAGAACGGGGGCCTCCGAAGAGGTGAGTGATTAACATGATTGTGGGAGGACCAGGAGATGGTGACTCGAACAGATTGAGAAAAAGATATGTCAGAGCAGCTGATCCGGAAAGGAGAAGAGGACTTGAGGTCGGGCAAGTAGCTAACAGACCAATCAAACATTTCGGGCCGCAGGATGTGGTTGAGGTCCTGAGGCACCGCAGATGCTTTAGTTATCAGAGCTATGATAGCTAATTACGAGGTAGGGCGCATATTCGTCGATACAGGAAACTCAGCAGACATATTGTTCCTGGGTTATTTGGAACAAATGGACCTCGAAGAGAAGTTAGAGCCGGTGGAGACTTCACTAATCGAGTTCGCAGGAGGCACCATACAACCTCTGGGCTCGTTAGTGCTTTCTGTTTCTTTGGGCGCGGCTCCTTGCCGAAAGACTAAGATGACTCATTTCTGGTCGTAGATGCTCCTTCAGTGTACAATGCCATGTTAGGAAGACCATTGCTTAGCAGTTTCCAAGTGGTGGTATCTATCTATCATATGAAGATGAAGTTCCCGGTGAGAAGTGAGGTTGGAGAGGTTGGCAGTGACCAGTACACCTCAAGAAAATCATACGTACAGAGTGTTAAGCAAGGGAGAAAGAAAGATATACCTGACAAAGCAGGCACTTCGGGGGTCCCCAAGTTGCAAGAGGAATCAAAAGAGCATGTAGAGTCGAACGAGATGTTAATGATGGTGGAGATACTACCGGGGGAGGCACATATATCCGTGAGGGTAGGAACCACCTTATCCCCATAAATCTTGAAGGAGTTGGTTAGCTTTCTGCGTAGTAATGCGGATGTCTTTACCTGGTCACCAAATGAGCTAGTGGGGATTGACCCTAATCAAGATCTCATGTTTTAGTTATAGATACACGATCAATGAGTTATTATATATCAAAGTGCCTGAAAACTTAATCTCTAACCGACAGGAATCAGAATATTAGGCATGTACGATAATTGGCCTCGAAAAAGTGAATTCCAAGTTGGAATCAATAGTAAAAAAAAATTAAAAATTAGATCTACTTATCTCATGGACAATAAACCATATATTCAAATAAACAATGTTACTGGACATATTAGAAACAATCGTGTAATATGAAATAACTAAGGAAAAAAATCATGAAACCGAGAGATATTTGAAATTCTAAAAACTTATATAAAGGTTCACAATATGCATGATGATGTCAGTTTAATTGGACTTATGGAATAAACAATTACCGAATAAAAAATTATTGAAAATAAATCAAAAAATATATTAGTAGAACATGAGTAATATATTAGTAGAACTATCGTGCTACTAAAATTCATTTTATAAATACAATATTAGGGTTTAGAATTGGAAGATTATTCACATAATATAAAATTGTAATATGTAATTAATTACGAAACTTATATTGGATTAATAAAAATAGGATATATGTATGTGTTTTTAACTTAATAAAACAAGGGAGAATTCCCAACTAGGCCAATAACAAAAAGTACTGACCCAAATAATCCATCCAATAATATTCCTTACCACTTAGTCACAAGTACAAAGATTTGGACTATTGTACCCCAATTTAGCACTACCCCTGTCCCAAATTAATCCCCCCTCACATCCCGGTGCTCCAAAATCACCGCCCGCAGATTGAGCAAATCTGATTCCAAACTAATCAGAAATCCGCACAACCCAATCAGTTTCCCACACAGATTTCACAAAAATCACGAAGATTCAACCCAAATCCGGGCTAGTATTTTCGAGCGCAATTGAAAAATCAATCTCAGATATTGAWTTCGAAGAAAATGAAGCATGCATTTCGGGAGAAATCCATTTTCTMGCTAGGGTTAAGTCAATTGAAGATTTGAGGTGGTACTGACCGAGATCATTGATTGCAATTCGATACAATCCTCTACAGAATCACACAATTGAAGTGGGRKTGATTCYATGATTCTCAACAACAACTTTCCAAAGTCGTGGAATTCTGTACTATATATTCTATTGTAGTCGCCGGGTTTCGAATGTGTACCTCTTGTAAACGGAAAACGAACTGACCTCTCCTTTCGGAACCATCCATTGAAGATGACAAACAGTACTTCCTCCGTAAGTTCTTCTCGCCTTTTTTTTTTCATCGTGATGTAGTAGTAGTTTGCATCTTTCGAACAGTTTGTTCTGCACCAGTCACTAAATTCATCCCGTTTGAAGTAGAGTAATATATGCCCATTCCGTAATTAAATTTTCCGTCATGGGTATATGCAAATGAACAACAGGAGACATTGTAATTTTCAAATGCCAACTAGTCTGTAATTTATAACTAGTCCGGATTTGGTGTTTCGTAAATCGCCCCGGATTGAAGTGTAGACTTTTATGCTGGTTCTTAACATTAATACTGGTATGGAATTATTTACTAGGCTATATTTGATGTCTAGTGTAGAATTAAGCCCGGGTATAATAGTAACTAATCTGCAATTGCTAATTTATAGTAGCTAATTTATAGTAAATTTGGGGTTAATATGTAATTTATAATTCTCATTCATATACAYTAGTAGGTATAATGTTGTCATGGCTTGTTTAGGTGATTTGTGGTTGTGGATATTTTTTAATTAGATCTWTAAATTCTAGTTCTGTATTTTACAATAACACTTACAATCCCAAGATAATATGGTATTCAATTTTCATTTCTAGTCTAGGAGTTCAGAGTAGTTCAGAATTTCAGACTACACTAGTGAAAGTATCCCATTTTACAAAGTAGTTCAGAATTTCAGACTACACTAGTGAAATTACAAACTACTATATCTACATAAAATGGAATTGTAAAATGAAATTGGTAGTTTGTAATTGCATATTTTTGGAAATTATTTTGTAGTTCGCAAATTTTTAGTTTACAATTTGGTAGTTTGCAATTACAATCCTTTTGTTTTGAAAATTGAGTAATATAGAATTATTTGTGGTGTTGCTGGTTTTTTTATTTCAGAAAGTAGTTGCTGGTGTTGTTGATTTCTTACATATGCCACTTTGTAAAGTAATCTACATCTCAACTACACTGATACCAACAACCTTATTTCCATAAAATGAAACACTTAAAGCTAAACTTGATGGTATACAATTGCATGTTGATATAATTATTTTGTAATTTACAAGATGCTAGTTTATAATATGGTAACTTGTAGCATGTAGATGTTTGAAAAACCCAGAAAACTGATATTCTGATTAACATAACACAGTCTGCAATTTTTATTTTTTTGGACATTGTGTAATTCCTTTGTGGTTCTTAGTTTCATTAATTTAAGATTTTAGAATAGTTAA
The DNA here is from genome assembly GCA_014905375.1 of Phtheirospermum japonicum. Taxonomy (NCBI): domain Eukaryota; kingdom Viridiplantae; phylum Streptophyta; class Magnoliopsida; order Lamiales; family Orobanchaceae; genus Phtheirospermum; species Phtheirospermum japonicum. Next base: position 1,828,409 of record BMAC01000121.1, on the reverse strand, counting down.
TAATTCTTGAGAATATCAAATTTTGAGAAGCTGTCAAGATGTGCATGATAGTATGGTTAAAATAAAGATAGTAATTATAATTATTACCACATTTTGGTTTTTGTGTGTGCAAGTGATGGATATATTAAAATTTGTATGAGTTAAATTTGATCAATACTACTCACTGTTATAAGTATGAAATAAGTGTAGATTTTACATTATAATAAACCTACCTTGAATCCACACTATTTTCTATGTGGGAAAAAAAACTGTACATAGTTCTTGCAATATTTTAATTCCACATTGAAATTACAAAAATCAAAGTACGCATTTGAAACAGGAAAGTGTATGGGTATTAACACAATGAGGTTTAAAACAAAGTTTTTGAAAAGGTAAAAGTTCTTAAACAACACCTATTATTTAGCATAAATGTTATATCTAATAACAGGTCTAGGGTTATTATAGTTCTATATTCAACTGGTATGGATTTAAAAAATATAAAACATTTAAAAATTGTAATTTCATACTTGATACTACATTGTGGGTTGTTGTTTGTGCAACTGATATGTTTTACACTAAATTAAGATTCACACACACACACACACACAATTGAAGATTCTTAGAAGAATTACATGCCCGTACGGCTAGCATAAATCAGCTCCGTTTCCTAGACAGAATGTATTTATGTACAGTCTTGTAATTTTATACTGGGCTGTAATATTAATTTCGCATGTAGTACAGAAATAGTACTGTGTAGTATGGAATTATGAGGGTATAATATCGAATTAACCGCGCAGTATGTAAGCATATATTTTAGCTATCTAATAATTATGTATTCTAATTATTATGATACACTTTTAATTATGTACTGTGTCCTTATAATTATGTACTATTCCCATATAATTATGTAATAGACATTTAAAATTCTGTATTATGTCCTTATAATTTTGTACTATACCCTTATAGGTCCGTACCGTATCATAATAATTTTGTACTCTAATTATCATGTACGATACACTTTTAATTCTGTATTATACCCTTAATATTATGTACTATACCCTTACAGTTCCATACTGGACCCTATAAATTATGTACTATTCRCATATAATTATGTACTAGACATTTAAAATTCTGCATTATGTCCTTATAATTTTGTACTATACCCTTATAGGTCRGTARTGTATCCTAATAATTATTTARTGCACACTATAAATATGTAAACAACATTGAAAAAATGAAGCAATTGGTTGTTAAATGATCCACAGGTTGTGGAAGCAGAATTAGCACCATCGCAGATGGAAATAACCACACTCGACAACTTGAAGAAGTGGTCTGGAAAGGCTGGAATGGATCCCGAAAGGAATGTTGTTGTTGCGCGAGCCGATAATGGTGCTACCTGCGGAGAAGATGCGATGGGAGTGGAAGAAGTGTTTGAAGTGGAGAAATTGTACGATGAGCTTTTGAGAGAGCATGTTGCCCTCCAACTGAGATCAGCCACGTTGTTTATAATTTTGTTTCAAATCTTGGGGTTTGTAGTTTAGCACTTTTGATCAAAAATAGGCGGCCGATTGGGATGTTCTCTAATTCATTACTTAACATGAAGTTGAAATAGTTGCAACTTGTTTTGGTAGAACAATCGATGTTTAATGAACTGCTTGATTAACCGACCAAGATGCACATTGTCAATATATATGGATGGTTTATATACTTGTTATAATTCTTCTGTATCATCATGAAACATGGGAATCCGTATTTTGAGTTTCGGAAGCGTGAAATTACATAGTAGCTGGGATTATGAATATAGGCGATAGTAAAACATTACGTAATCTCTTATAAAAATAATGACCATATACTGTTTTGTGAGTTATTATATACCACTTAATGAGTTTTGTACACATGAGTTCAGGCTCATAACTTATATATGAACTCAGTTTAATATACTACTAAACTTGTACTAGATTCATACTTGAAGATGAAGTACATACTACCCAAGTACAAAATACCCTTTCCTTTCATGTTTGAAAAACTCATCACACAACACTTCAATAGTCAAAGAAATAAGTAGTTATGGACTTATAATTATAACATATGTAGTTTGTAATTCAATTCATAGCCTGCAATATGAAAGTAAAATGTAATCAGACTAGTATAGAATTATTTACACACATAGTAAATTACTTAAAGCTGGAAAATCTTCAACTTTCAACTGTCCTTACTAAGTCCAGAAGGTCAGAACCACAAAATGGTTTATTTATCACTAAATCATTTATCAGATTTAGTAAAATAGAACTCGCATTAAATTATTGTATTAAACTATAACCAGTCATTAAATTTCCATACAACTAACAGTTTTAAAATAAGTGTAAAAAAGTATACTACTAACAACTACTATGTATTTCAAATTTTCAAGGTTAGTATGAATTTATATTCGAATCTATTCCACACTTTTATAAGAATTAACATAAAAACAAAAAAGAGAAGAAAAAATACAGAAAATTTGATTTTCATAATACAATTATTCATTAATACAACTAGTATGTAATTATTACGGCTGTAATTGATATACAATGCATAATTCACCACGTGTATAATACAGGAATATGTATAATACAGAATTCATCGTAATCTTCTCCTCAATCAACATTTGAAGTCGTATTTAACATAACAATTTCGCCATCATTCGCTATGTCAACCCTAATGCGTACTAGTCCGTATGACATTGCCGGATGAACCATTCCTCTGAAATCAGCTTCGGTGGCTAATAAAACTCTCGGAAATTTAGGGATGGAATAATGCATTGTCAACTTAGATCGGTTTAGCTGACTCCATCGTACACATACATTGTCCAATAATGTATTAAACGAGAAACCTGGTTGTATGCCCACAACAAGTGTCTCTGCGCCGCACACAAAAAGTATGAATATAACTCCATAATCCGATAAACCTGTGTACACATTACAAAAGTTAGCGGACATCTAAGAAAACTAAACTCAACGGGTATTAGAAGAAAACAAGCTATATTCCTATTATGCAAATAACGTATACATACATAATGCAGAGTTTGGAATGTTTTTTTTTCCAACACGAAGTTATCAGTTCGTAAAAGTGTGAAAGCATATATTTTCGACCTTATTCCATACTGAAATGGAATAGGTAGTACATAATTATTACCCGAATAGTCGGAATCAAAAATACGTAAAAAAACTTGTAGGAATCAGCAATTAGTTGATAACTTAAACAGGTGTATATAGACCGGTAAGACAGTCCAATTCATTCAATGTTTAAATTCTACACGGACATATTAAAGATCAATTTATCAACATTCATCATATTTTAATTGAAAAGAGTCGGAATAATGATAAGCTGCAGCCAACATCATAATTTGTGTCTATATATATCATGCACTTATGTCTAACAAGTATCTTAGTACATTAGCAGCATATGATGTCTAGCATTCAACAATAAATTTAAGAATAAAAATGCACATTAGAGAGTGAACTATAAACAAATGATTTCAACTCATGATTATTGGACAATTCCGAGGGAGCAATTAGTTGAAAACTTAAACAGGTGTATATAGTTGATAAGACCGTAGCCTGGTTTCGGATAACTTGAATAATACAGAATTGTTCATATTTGATAAAACAGGGGTCTTCGAAACATAGGTTTGTAAACTGGGAGTTTCAAAATATATTTGATAAATTGGGAGTTTCGAGTAAAACAAATTAAAAACTAGGTTTTTAAATCAGAGGCCTTCGAATAGATTTCAAAATATTTGTTATTCACATCAAACTGAATAACTTACTTGAATCAATCTCAATATCAGCTTGAGTAGTAGTAATTATTTGAAGATTAATAACACTTGTTTGCAGATGTCCACATCCAGTTGAATCGGTGAAACCAATCAACGAATAGTGACTTTTTTGGAGGGTAACGTAAGTATACATGGTAGGCGAGATTGATTGGAGTGAGAAGAAATTGAGAAGACTTTAATAACACTTGTTTGCAGATGTCCCACATCCAGTTGAATCGGTGAAACCAATCAACGAATAGTGACTTTTTGGAGGGTAACGTAAGTATACATGGTAGGCGAGATTGATTGGAGTGAGAAGAAATTGAGAAGACTCGTAGCGTGATCGACGCCCCAACCAGATTTTGATCATGGGTATATATAAAAAATTATAAGGGATATTATGATTCAACGGGCTTAAAATAACCTAAATGGAAATATAATATTTTGTAGGATTATATGGATTATAATATTTTCAAAATAATCTAAATGGAAATATAATATTTTGTAGGATTATATGGATTATAATATTTTCAAAAGTGTATTATTTTGGGAATTTTCCCATAAAACAATCATCCAAATTGGATTCAACAACGATAATTCAATGTTTCAAAATACATATATTTTTCATGTAATTGGACCAAATAAACATCACTTAAAAATACCGTGTCCATGTTTAGCTTTTGCGTAATCCATAATTGCAATTATCATCGGTTTTCTCCAAACACTTGAAAGAAACGGAATACAGAGAGGGCTGAAATTTGATCAAAAGCCCTCTCAAACTCAAACCTCCCAGAAAAAAAGGGAGAAAAAACCCCCTAATTCAAGAAACTTGTTAATCCATAGGAGCTTTTCTCGTAACTGATCCACTAATATTAAATCCTATGGTTTCACAAGTTCCCATCTTTGTTTGATGGCGCCGACCGAATGCTCGCACAGTAACCCTAATTCGGACGAAAACAAGGTATGGATCCGATCAGGCTCAACCCTCGATCGACCCGACCCGGATTCCGATCCCCAACAACAAACACCAAAACCCCTAGATTGAGATTTTGTTTCTACACTTCAATCTCCGCAGCGCTCGTGTTATTCTGCTACATTCTGTTCTTCGGTAATAAAACTCAAGAGAACAAGAAAAAATGGGGTTGTGATTGATGGAGGGAGCACGGGGACTAGAATCCACGTTTTTAAGTACGAGGTTAGGGACGGGAATCTGGTTCTGGATTTTTCCGAGAAAGGGTTGGTGTCGATGAGGGTGAATCCCGGGTTGTCGGCTCATGTGGATGATCCGGATATGGCGGGTCATGCTTGTAGTGGAGCTTGTGGAATTTGCGAAGAGGAATGTGGCGAGGGATCAATGGGGGGACACGGAGATTCGATTGATGGCCACTGCCGGTATGAGGTTGTTGAGAGACGAGGATCAAGTTAGGATCTTGAATGCGTGCCGGAGGGTTTTGAGGGCCTCGGGCTTTAGGTTTCGCGATGATTGGGCTTCTGTGATTTCGGGTATGGAACTGATGTTGATGTTGTTTTCAGTTGGGTATTGTGCGTAATGTGGTTTTTTGGTAATTAGATTACATCAGAAGAAATGATTGATTCTCAAGAACAATAGCCAATTTATGTTGTAGCAAGATTTTTCGCAATTGGTATTTGCGGCAAGACTATTGGGGTTTAATTTGGTGCACGACATGTAAAATATGCTGATTCTGTTTGTTAACTGTTAATTTTGATAAACTTTTAATTTTTTTTTTTTTTGTGTGTGTGTGTATCAAAGGGTCTGATGAGGGTTTATATGCTTGGGTTGTGGCTAACTATGCCCTGGGAACTCTTGGAACCGAACCATCACAAACAACTGGGATTATTGAACTTGGTGGTGCTTCAGCTCAGGTTCAATCTCAAATCTCGTTTTTCCAGTGACTTTTTATGTAATATATTGGAAAAGGTTTTAACTGTATAAAAGTTATGAATGATGTATACTTCTTCTGTGTTTTGGCTCTTTTTTCCCTTATCCTTTTTTTTTAGGTTTGTTTGTTTGTTTCTGTTGTTATCTGTCTAATTTGTTTCATATACTCGCATTGTGAATCTGTTTTTTTTTTTTTTTTTTGGTAATTTCAGGTTACATTTGTCTCAGATGAGTCCATGCCCCCTGAGTTTTCTCGAAAAATTAAATATGGGAATTTTACTTATAATCTGTACAGTCACAGCTTGCTTCATTTTGGCCAGGTTATCTTTTATTTCAGCAACTTATACATACATGTGGATATTCTAGTATTTGTTCGTGTGCTTGTGTAGTCTATGTAAATGCTTGAAAGATGCTTATAAAATTCTTTATGATATTAATTTGAACCTGATTCGGGTTTTTTAAGTTGTGCTAATTTTTGCAGAATGTCGCCTTTGAGTCGTTGAAAGAATCTCTTGTTTCTGGTGGCCAAGAATTGGGTATGGCAAGATGAAGTTTTCTTTTTATTGTGTTTAATCGTGCGGAGAACTTTTATAAGGTCTAGATAAAGTTCTGCTAAATATTGGGTATCCGCTTCAGAAAAGTATATTTGACTTTAATGTTAGTGATAAGTACACAAGCTACCCATGAGGTTTTGGGTTATTAAAAAAAACTGTAGTTTCAAAATTGCAGATTACCCCTCGAGGTTTGATTGTCTTACATTTTCTCCCTTCGTAAGAAACAAAAACCCTTCTTATAGTTATAGAAATATTACATTAGCACTTCAAAATCAAGACATAGCCAAAATCTTTTTTTTTGTGTGTGTGATTTTGAATCTTTTTTTAAAAAATACCTCAAACCTCAGGGGTAATTTTTGTAATTATCACTTAATGTTACTTAAAAAGTTAAAAGAGCATGAGCGGTCATGTAGACAATTTTCCTAGTCCTCACCTTTCACTTTTCATTACAAATGAGGATAACAATTTTTATTGCTGCTCATTTTGTGGTTTTATTACTAGTATGCCGGAAGTTCAAAGTTTATAAACTCTTGCATTTGTTAATGCAGCTACTGAACCTCTCCAGAGAGAGAAACAGATTGATCCTTGTACGCCTAGAGGATATGCCCATAATAACGAGGCATCAAAACTTTCTCCTACCTCTTTATTAGAAAAGAATAAATATTTATCAACTTTGCTCCCGAGTGGTAATTTCTCCGAGTGCAGATCCGCATCTTTAAAGCTCTTGCAAAAAGACCAAGGTTCATTTATTATTATTATTATTATTATTATTTTATTTTTATATTATTATTATTATTATTATTATTAGTAGTAGTAGTAGTAGTAGCATTATTATTATTATTATTATTATTATTATTATTATTATTATTATTATTATTTTAAATTCCTCCTTTATGTGAACTGCAGATAAATGTTCTTATCGGACATGCTACATAGGGTCGACATTTATACCGAAGCTCCAGGGGAAGTTTCTGGCAACGGAGAATTTTTTCCATACTTCTAAGGTGACATTCACTTTTTTTTTTCTCTTCTAATAATTATTATGATTATTTATTTATTTATTTTATTCGTATCTGTTTGAGGGTTTTTTCTGATTTTTTTTTTTTTTGGTCTTGCTTCAAATAGTTCTTTCGACTGGGCGAAAAAACGTTTCTTTCTGATTTGGTGGTTGCCGGGCAAGAATTTTGTGGTGAGGATTGGTCAGAGTTGACTCATAAATACAACTCTCTTGATGAAGAGGAACTTCTTCGCTATTGCTTCTCGTCGGCTTATATTGTGGCCCTGCTTCACGATAGTCTTGGAATTGATTTGCACGATCAGAGGTAAGTATTTACTTAATAATCCGAGCAAAATCGATTTCTTTCATTGTCTTTATTGAAATCATCATTATGTCATTTTTAGGGTCAAAGTGATATTTTAAAATTTCAACATGTCTCTCTTTTTTTCCCCGTACTGATTTTTATTATGTGTTTTTTTTTAGCAGGATCGGATATGCTAATCAAGTGCAAAATATCCCGCTCGACTGGGCGTTAGGAGCTTTCATCCTGCAGAGCGCATCTTATTTAGATGTAAAACATTCCGACTGGATGGGCACTGTAATAGGCGGTAACTCTTCAAAGTTACCCCTCGTATTTGGCATATTCCTCGTTTTGGTACTTGTATCGTGGTTTGTGTTGAAAGGGCGAAAACCTCAGCTCAAGACTATTTATGATCTAGAGAAAGGAAAGTATATAGTCACACGCATCGGTAGATACTCATAATTTATACATACGGAGTTGTTTCAAATGTGCATGTTCCCAAGTTTAACTTAAACGAAGAAAATTTGCTAATTCTTGCGAAATTTCATGCAATTCCTCGATTTTGGTTGGTTCCCATGTGATCCTCGTATGAAGAGATGGGATCTGGTGCTGTGGGGTTCATTAGACCCATCCATCGGTTTATTTGTACTAGTTGGTCTGGATTTTACTCGAGGGACGATCGTGTAATGGTTGTTAAGGTTCATGTTGTTCATATGGTATACACTGTATTAGTGCCCTTTTTCTCTCTCTTTTTTTTTAGAATTTTAACGATAGAATTCGGAGATTATACAGGGGAGCTAGCACTATGTGATGGTGTGTGGATGGGCTCCTTGTGAAAGTGTTTAGATCATTTTTTAGTGTCTAACTTTGTTCAGTTTCTAGGTTTTTTGTTGTTGACAAGCTATGAAGGTGAACACAATGTTTGTTCATCAATGATCAATGTATAATTTTATTTTATTTATATAAAAATGTCATATGCTTTACATAAATCTGTTTTCCAGTATTTTTTTTTTTAGTGATTGGAAACAGTCTTGTAGATCAACTATGTGGTCAAATTCTTTCAATTTCATTAATATTTACACTTTGTCATGTGAGAATTAAAAAAAAAAAAAAAGAAGAAGATAATAAGGTAAAACCAGGATCTAAAGACATTGTCATATTCTATATCGATAGATTTACCAGTTGATTCCAGAAGGTTTGATTTCGCCAAATATTTTTCCAAGTCAAAAGTCCAACCAAGGCAAGAACGCAATAAATTCCAACTATTGTTTTCCCTTTCTGTTTTCTTGTTTTCCAAGAGAGGTTACTTACTGTTGTTCCTTATTGGAGTATTAATAACATTCAAGTTTAAACCCATATCTAATAATCAATGAGTCAAATAACAATTAGATTGGAAGTCAATATATTAGCAGAAACTTGGACTTCAAATCAAATCTTGACCGTTGGGCACAGACCTTGAGGGCCCTTTCTGCCCCTTTTCCTGGGCAGCATTATCTAAATTACCAATTAACAACTCACGAGATAAAATTAAAATTGGATGGCCCCAAAATTATTTAATTCAACAAAAAAACAGCTTTGAACGCAAAATTACGTTAATCGACAACTTTGTCCATTTCGCATTAAATTTCGAACCGTTGGAGACAAATGATTATTATATTTTTTTAAATCGTCCTCTACCAAATCCAATGTTTTTTTATATATAGTATAATTTATCTCTACTCACAGATTAAAAATCTCAACGCATCATGTTATTGGGTCGCGTTGCGTTCAACTTGTGCTATTGTATTTTATGTCATTCTGTCCGTTCACAAAAGATTAAGAGAATTGAAAAAAATATAGAGGTTAAGAACACAAACTAATTATAATTGAAATTATAATTTTTTTTTGTTATTTTTCATACTTTATCTAACAGATAAAGTAAAATATTTTAATCTTTTATAGTATAAGTCTTTAAAAGAAAACACGTGTATCTTTTATGGAAGAAAAAATAAAAAATATACTTATCTATTGTTCATCGAGGGAGTATTCATTTTATTATTATACTATCCCATTCTATAATAATACTTCATCCGTTACATTTTGATAATTCTATTGCTTCATTTCTTTGTTTCAAAATGATTTCATTTGCATTTGTAAGTTGTAATTGCGTTGAATTATAATTTTTCTCTTGTTATACAATATATGTAAAAATATAATTGCCCATCTCTCGGAAGTAATTAGTGAACATAAATGATTGTAAATAAACATATAATAAGAATAAAAACATAAGGATATATATTATTTTATTTAAAAAAATCAGTTAATAATATTGGAAAAAACAATTTTTTCATACATTTTCCTGCTATACCCCTGCAAATTACAAATTTTAAACGGAGAAGACTAAAACCCATTATTAAAATGAGCCCATTACATTGGAACGATGGACTATTGGAAAATTGGTTATTTTTCTAGTATATTTGTCGTGACAATATCACTGCTAAACTTAGTTAGGTGATCTAATTTCTAGAAGAACCTTATAACCACTAAAATTTGGCATTGAATTGATGAGTAGGCGCCTAATACTGATAGTTGATTATGAAAAAAACTAATTTGAGACCCTGTGTACCGCATTTTGATAAATGAAATATCGTATTGCACAATATTTATTTATTAATATAAACGTAACATAAAGTAATTTTCAATTATTTTTGATATTTCAACTCTTGATATTTAATAAAAGATTGATCCGTAAGTTACACGTAAATTATAAAATGACACTTATAAAAAAAAACTAATAGTTACAAAAACAAAAACATGTAGAACTACAGTTAATTCAAAAAAAATATAAATGTCATATTTTCAACTTGTTGTATAATATTAGTGCCCATTCCAATATAAATAATTTAAAAATACTAATTGTTAATGATACTAAATCATAATATTGGGAATTTTGAAGATAAATCCCCCACTCATCTTCCATTTTGTGGTCTACTCCTCATATAAATAAATTCATCCTACACTCTCTAATGCATATTTGACTTTTAAAATCACTCCCTTATTTTATAAAAATCCAAAATTGTCCCTATTTAATGATTTTGTCCTATTATAGATAAAAGTGAAGATTTATTGTTCAGAATATGAGTAATCAAAGGAAATCCATTTCAACCCAAAAAGTAATGGAGAAAATCAATATTGAAGATCTACACGACCTTATCGAGTCCTTCACATAATTGGGTATTGTGGGTTTAAAAATGAACTCAGGAGATTATTCGCCTTTGTTCCGAGAAGCGTTCCTGCACCACCACCAACAAGTTTCAATTCAGACGAAAGTACGGTTTCACATGAACTGGTACCAGACGCACTAATGCCACATGTCGGGGATTTCACCATAAAAGAAGATCTTATGGATATAGTTGGTACCAGACACCGTTCTCGAAGGCCCAAAAGTCTCAACTTGATCCTATACATCCGTATGTATTAATGTTAAATCTGAACGTCCCAGATTTCAAGAATTGAGAGATACTAATAGACGATTGGGCATCTGCAATGCGAATTGTGGCTGGAACTCTCAGCCTAGAGAAGGAATGATTCATTTTACTCCTTGAAATGAGTCTTGAAGGATCGGTAAAAATCACGTGGGATTTAACAGGAGCATATATAAAAGTGGGGGTTATATATGGTGAATCATTGAAAGGAATAGTCGATAATATGGTTAAGTTATTCAAAATACATTTTATCCACACTGGATATTTCGAGGGAATGGAAGAGGAAAAACATAAAAAAATATAAACAAGCCATCTATTGTCTCGAGTTACGAGATATTTGTCACGTGGACGAATATATCCAACTATCACTGAATACCTATGGAAAGCCAAGGTGAATGATGGAGATGCGGCGCAACTTTTCTTTGCGAAAATACCAAACCCTTGGAGAGAGATGCTGATCCAAAAATACAAGCCAACAACGGATATGGACACAGTTGCTAGAAGGATGTCATTCCTAAAAGGTAAGTTAGCAGAGTGGTGCCACCGAGCGGCACTTCACAAGAATTACAAGAGATTAAGAGGAATAAATAAATCAGTTCATCTATATTGTACTGAAAATGACATTCCAACAGTAGTCAGAGGTCATCCACGGAGGCATAAGCAGAAGAAAGAAAGAAGCCACCCTTATGCTTGTGGAAACAAGAAAAGGTTTTCATGGAAATCAAGAAGGTTCTGGTCAAAACAAAAGGCCAGAAACTATAAACCAGGACAAAGGACGTGGTCAAGCCGAAGTCGGGGCTCGTTTTCAAGCCAAGGAAGCACCAGCAGGACTCCAACAAAAAGAACTTTCAGACGAGTTCATACCAGAGCTAATGAAAGTTTTGAAGATTGTAACTGCTGGACATGTGGAGTTAAATGACACATTTCTACAGATTGCCTTTGGAACAGAGAAAGAGGAGTTAGACAGTTCGGGACAACCCAAGAGTTCGAAGAAGCTGTCTATTATCAAAACATGGTACACGTGTATCAATTTGAGGATATACCCTCAGATGAAGGCATCTATGAAAAAGAGATTTACTCTGAAAATAGAAGTGAATCATATTCAGAATCAGAGTGAATGAGAATTTTTCAACAAGTAGTTAGGGAGGATATGTCAGATTCCTCTCACATAGAATACAACGGTTTCTCATAAGACACTTATGAGAATAATGAAAGAAGATCCAAAACTCCAAATGTATGAAGGATTTACAATATGAGCAATGGAAAAGGCAATGGATAAGTTGGGGCTGAGAAACCGAAAACACCAAATTATCCATAGAGTTTTTACGAGAGAATTCGCGATACCCACAGAATACACAGGAAACCAGATCGAGATGTAACTAATCCCCTATAGAGAAATACAGGAGATTAAGAGCGGACTCAAAAGAGAAATGACGAATACACTTTCATGGATCCACATTGGAGCCATTAGAGTAATTATAAAATCAACTTTTAAAAAAGGAGTTGATTCGCCACTAAATCTCGCTCTCTTTGATAAAAAGAATCTCAAATCGCAAAGATTCTTGTCTTGGAGCGATCACGGGAAATTTGTACTCGGGGAAATCGGCATTTAACATCTACCCAAGAATTGCATATAATTTGGCAGATCGAGATTTCAATAGAGTCTTTACCCTTCATCAAGACTTTAAGAGGTCATACCTGATGGCAGAGGGAAACATACCCTACTGGATTACATACAAGATTTCCTATGAACTCTCGAATACTCATCATTCAGAAGTATTCTTGAGAAAAGAGTTCATAGAAATACCAAAGATCTTCGAAGACGTGGCGAAAGCTGTCTTACCGGAGATCATGCAATCTCCAACAATTGGAGAAATTTACATGAGAATCCAAGATCATGCGGTTCTTAATAAAATCAAGAGCCTCATGATCGAACCAAGGAGAATCTCTTTCCAACAAGATAGAATGATTAGTGGACCTCAATGGGAAGGTCCAAGAATCAATCAAGAACTCGAGCTCCTGAAGTATTCAAATCTAATGGAGAGTTGAAGTGCCCAGGAGGATGGAGAGGTGTAGAAGTGATATTCGACATTACTCAAAAATATAATGTCTTCCATTGTGATGCATTATATCACTTACAAAAACCTTCCCTATGAAGATATCAAGGAATTCTCAAGATTAGAGAAATTAAATCAGTTATTGAGGGTAGCGCAGGAAGAATCCCAGAGAAACTAACTCTAGGAATAAAGTTTCTCGAGAATCATAAATCTTGGGAAAGATTAAAGGATGAAATGGAGTTTACGGTGGGTGAAAAAAGATACAGAATTAAATGAGCACCAGTCCATTCTCCATATACATTCATGTTGGAATGATGTATGTAAAATATCGTGCAAAATATTTTGCAGCCTACTTTGATTCAGGCGCAGGAATCTGCACAGCTAAACCAGAAGTCTTCCCCAAATAAATGGAAGAAGATTTATCTCCAGTAGCGGGAAGAAATTTCTCTAAAAGGATTCTAGTCCTTAAGAGATGGATCAAGCAAGTGGAAATGATGATGGGAGGAGCAAATGGTACTCCATGGTACAAGGTCAAGACTCCACCAATCTATTTCTATGATACGGGAGCGGATATTCTGTTAGAAAATAATTTCCTCACGCAAAAAAATGAGACTAGAAGACTTATTTTCACAAACCCATGTGATCATAAGATTATAGTCCAGCAACTAAGAGAGACATTCCACAAAAAAATGTCAATCAATTTTCGCAGCAAGCGTGGTAATGAAGGAGAATTTCGACACCCAAAAACGAAGGACTAAAGAAGATATGGATAAGCAATTCTCCAACTACAAAACGAGAGTCTAGGAGGCCGAAAGGAAGAGAGGATAAAATCACAAATAATTGAATTCCTCAAAACTAGACTAGAAACAAGCTCACAACCAGATACCACTATGGAAGAACAAATTTCACTAGAGGATGTCAAAAGAAAAATTCAAAAGAATTTCAACGAAGATCCTCTAGCATGGTGGGATAAGAATGATCTCAAAGCATCTTTGAAGGTGAAAGTCGTAATAGAAAACAAGCTTGTTAGTACAAGCCTATCCTGATGAATCAAGAAGATAGAAAGGATATGCAACAAATACTTAAGGAACACATTGACCTTAAGTTAATTGAAGCAGACGTCCACTAGTACAAAAACAGGATTCAAGAACAGGGATTTAAGAACGCCTCAGGAGGCGGCGTTCTTAAATGTCAGGCGGTGGCAATTTTATAATAAAAGTTTCACATACGAGAACGTCTTTTTCAAAGACGGTCTGGTATACTGGATATCCAGAACATCGTTAAAAATGACGTTCTCGTATGTTAAATATCGAGAACGACTTTAAAAAAGACGTTCTAGAATGTTGTACTATTAAGAACGCCTCTCTCAAGGACGTTTTGAATTAAAATTTATCTTTAATTAATTAATATACAAAATTCATTTCATCCCTTTCATCTCCCCCGCTCGCCCGCTCCTCTGAAAGAAATCCTCATCCCTTCAATCGGAAACCTTCTTCTTCCCATATTCCACCACCACCACACTCTGCCGGCGCCGCACTCAAACCTTAGCCACCACCACTCTGAGCAAGCACGAGCCCAAGGATAACACGTTCTCCTGAGCAGCACTTCGCTAGGGTTTGACGGCTGGCCTCCCCTACCTGAGCACCAGCTCCAGCGCCTCCCACCTTGGAATCCCAGCGGCTACACCACCACCTCTGCGGCCGCAACTGCAGGATTCTCGTTCAACTCGCCGCGCCGCAGCTGCTGGGCGGCGGCGGCTACCTGCGTAAATTTTCGCTTAACCCTAAAATCTCCGCAATCTATGATTTCTCCTCGCCGTCGATCGGCAAGCCAAAATTCGATGCTCGTCATCCTCCAGACTCAACCTCTCACTTCAAATTACAAGAAACAAACACACAATTTTGATAGGCGAAAATATTGCAGAAAACCGGGCGGCGATCCCCTTTTGGGCAAAAATGGAGATTCTCCGGGCAGCGCTCCTCCTGCCAAATTGGACGTGCTTTCTCCTCCCCCTAAAGATGAAGATGCCACCCCAGGTATCAATTTACAATTACAAGCTTCAATTTTGGCCAATTCGAAATTCTCTGTTGGCGATCCCCTTTGTCATGAAGAAGGTGAAATCGATATTTTCACATAAAATGCTATGAATCCCGTCGAATTGGACATTCAAACCACTTCGATTGATGTTATTAATTTCATTTCTCGTTAGTATTTGGCCTCTGAGAAATCCCCAATTACCGTTGAAAATTCCGCTACTCAGACTGCTTGTCCGCTGGCCCCCTCTACTGCTGCCGGTGTTTCGAATTTGCACCTCTCCTAGGAGCAGCCTGTTGTCTCCTTGACATTATCGGGTTATTTCGGTCCCTTTTTTATATACTTGTTTTCTATCAAAGCATGGGTTTGTATTGTGGTATGAATTTCCCGCTAATCTATTTGATGAAATGCTTGGTGGCATCTGGTCAGGAGCACGTGCTCGGTGAATTCGGGAGAGGTTTGGAGAACGGAGAGCTTGAAATGGGGAGGAGTTCTATTAAAAATGCGCTTTATGCGTTGGCGGAGATGATTGAGAAATGGGATGCGAACGGAGGGGGTAGAAATGAAGGCTTGAGAGATGAAGAGAGAGAGGCATTGAGGTCGTTGTTGAAGATGCTTGGAGAAGTTGAGGAATTCTATGATTGTATTGGTGGAATAATCGGGTTAGTGTTGATGATACTTTCCTTTGTTGCTTTGTTGTTTTTCATATGTTGTCTGTATATTTATTTGACATACCCCTCCGTCCCGAAAAGATGGTCTTACGGTTGGTTTCACACAAGTTAAGAAATCGGTAGTTTATATAGTTAGGATATTAATTGAAATAATATTTTCCAATTTTACCCTTTAATTTAAAATAATATTAATTAATAATCCAGTTAAGTGATCTTGGAAATTACATCAGTCAACTTGAAATATAAAGTTTTTTTCATTAATCCTTCGTTTACCAATAAAAAAACTAAAGTAGTGTATTCAGTAGAATATTGAAAGGTTCTTTTATCAAAACACTTAGTTTACCAAGTAAAATTACTACTGTAACAGAGTAGTTGATGAGCTGGTATTTCAAATCCATCCATGCGCATGAATTTTTTGAAATTTCACCAACAAGAATGAAATGAAATTTGAAACACCCGCCAAGGCGCCAACAAATGTAAAATTCAACAAAGTTCATTGTTATAAATAGAAACAAATAAAGGAGTTGAACACAACCAAACCATTAAACGAGACTAAAGCGAAAAGAAAAAAAATACTTCAATGATAGACATCGATCTTAATCAATGTGTTCCAGAACAAGATATGGATGGAATTGATCTTAATCATCCAAATGTTGCTGCTGATAACTCGTCGTCGGACGGGCCGCAAAACCCAACATTGGGTTTTCAGGTGGTAAACATCTCAACAATGGAACCTCCTGGCATTGATTCCGATGAGTTCGTAACTGGTACAAGTCCCACTACAGCTTCATTGGCAGAAAATATTCATCGCGGAACCAAAAAAAAAAATCTCACATCCGAAAAAAAAAGGGCCA
>BMAC01000121.1:1757196-1809950 GCA_014905375.1 Phtheirospermum japonicum | reverse complement strand
CATGCATGCATGCAGTTATGTTTGTTGAAAAAAATGAACAATAAATTCGGTTAAGTGATGATATAAATTCCTAAAGTATGAATCGGCCAACAACCCGTAGAATTCAGCTAAATGATAATATAAATTCATAAATGAACAATCTAGATAATTAATATTAATTAGTGTTTCAAAATATTAATTAGCGGTAGAGATGGAAATGAAAAATTAAAGAGATGTTAAATATAGTAACTGGACTATCTTTTTGGGACGGACAAAAAAGGAATACTGGACTATCTTTTTAGGACGGAGGGAGTATATAATATGCTCACTCATTCGTATTTATGTCCACGCATGTATCTGACGGTGTTGTAGTAAGTTAGTAATCCCCTTTTCTAGTAGTCAAGCACTCAACGGTGGCAGGGTTAGGGGCCGTCCCACATTTCTCAATCTCCGGTCTCTGCTAGGCACTGGTCGGACGTAGAAATGGTTAAAAAGTGAATTATTTTTGTCAATTTACACCTTTTATAATAACTGCTAATGAATGATGCATTTCTGATATGAATATTTATCGAGAATGCGAAGCAATTATTCTTTTCAAGTTTCTAAATTATTCTTTTTCGTCTTTATTTTACTTTCTTTGGTTAGTTTTCGTGTGCTCGAACATGTAAATAATGAGGATGAACTTTGTTATGGGGTAGACCTTTTCGATGAATGATGTTGATTGTATCATGTATGTTCTATTTTGGCCGATATTTGTTTTCTTATTTGTGGGTTTGTATTATGATCTTTGAAAATGTATGATTTTTGTGACTTTGATTATTTCTTTTCCAAGGGTGATTATTTTTGTGATGAATCTTCTTGAAGTATGGCAATGGTTTGTGGGTTTTCATATATTCTTGAGCGTAAGTTATAATTTTATTATCTTTAATGAAGTAAATTGAGGTTTGATCTGGTTCTTGATAGCTCTCGATGATTAAGTATGCAAAGAATATGTATTTGGAGCTGGACTTGATCAGTGGGAGCGTAATGACCCAGTACCAGGCCCAAAACTTGTCGATTATTTGAAAGTCAGGATAGGATCGTGCTTCATTTGTACTACTCAAGAAGTGTGTGATGTTGGGCGGGGACAGGTATATAAATGCTGGCATATTAAAATTTGTTTTTCTCTTTGTTAATTATAATTTCTTGATTGCCTTTTGAGATTGTTGTTTGCAAGTTATTATGCTTCCATGCAAGAAAAAAAGGACTAATGACTGTAATTTGAATCAGATTATTTAGATGTATAGTGAAAATGCAATGGAGAAAATGGCTCCATATTTATATAGTTTGTAGATTAGATCTGAACATCTTTTCACTCGTATCTCTTATAATCAATTATGTGACAGTTTCTGATGGCCCATATTAAAAGTGAGCAACTGAGCATGTGGGCAATATCTCTTACTTTTTATCTTAGTTGATAGTATAACATTTATAAATGCACGTACTTCTATTTTTCTATTTTGAGGCAAAAATCCTTGATGGACAGTAAATGAGAGTTTCATAATTCATCATTCCCAGCTTAGCAAGAAAATAGACCATGTTTTACATCTATAAATCCTTAAGCTAGTCACTATTTAACTATTGAACTATGCTCTTTTTCGTTTTTCATTAGGCTCTGGAAATGGTTTGTATCTCTATAAGAATGTTTTGAATTTGGTCTTCAATTGATTACTACTATGCTAATCAGGTAGAGGCTTTGAAATGTGCGCTATCATTTGCAGCCCTGGGAAGAATCTGGAGAAAGCTTACAGGTGTTCTCTCCTCCCTGTGCATTTTCCCTTTATTGACAGAGCATATATTAAGGACTTGGGCACATATGTTCATCTACACTGAGATAGGTTTTTGTAGTGCTTAAGAACTAAATGAGAACAACTCAATATATTGATTCGAAAAGCACAAACATATCTGAAACTAGGGGCACTTGGACTAAATGAGAACAACTCAGGTTTTTCCCTTTATCTTTTAATACAAGCACAAGCATACCTCAATATATTTATTTATTAATTTTCAAATTTCGTAGGATATATAACTCAAGCAATGAAGCTAGGGGCACTTGGACTTGCAGCTTATAGGACGTTCTCAGTGGAAGAGCTTGAGCAGGCGACAAAACTGAGATTAGTTATTAACTATAAGGGAATTAATAATATCTTGGAATTCGATGGGTATTATATTCCAAGCAGTGAACATTTGGTAAACTGCATTAAAAATTCAAAAGTGTTCCCCAAGTTCGATTGCAAATCTGGTTTGTACCGTATTAGGATGGAGGAGGGAAGCAAGAAGTTCACGGTCTTCTCCACACCACAAGTACACTATTTGGAATGTTATGCCCATGGGTCTAGCAAATGCACCCCAAATATATCATAGGAAGATGTATAATCTTTTTAAGGATTATTTCAGTTTCATGTTCATATACATTGATGATATGCTCATCGCATCAAAAAACATGAATGATCATCTAAAATATTTGGAGATTTTCTCAGATGTTTTCCACAAGGAAGGATTAGAGCTTTTAGAAAAGAAGGCAGTAATAACTATAAGAAAAATTGAGTTCCCTTGGGATAGAAATTGATGAGTCTGGAATTATTCTACAAAATCATATTGTAGAAAAGATACAAGGATTCCCAGACACGCTCAAGGACAAAAAGCAACTTCAAAATTTTTTTAGTAGTTGTTAATTTTACTGGGATGTTTATAAATAACCTGACACATTATAGGAACGTGTTTGGTTCCTTACTAAAAAAGGACGCCATTTTCAATTGGGAAAAGGAACATCACGAAGGAATTAAATAGCTTAAGGAAGTTTGCAAACAACTTCCCAAACTGCCAATTCTAAATGATGAGGATGAACTGGTTCTATACACAAATGCCAATGATTATTGGTGGGCGTCTGTTCTTACAAAAGTAACACCAAAAGGAGAAGTGTCATGCAGATATTGCAATGGACTATTTTCAAATAGCGAGGCAAATCAATGGCATATCAACGAGAAGGAGTTTTTTGCAGTCAGAAAGGCGTTTAAGAAATGACTTTTTATTTCTGTTATCCAAGAAACTCACCTAAAAAATTGATAACTCAAGTGTTAAAGCCTTTTTGAAAAAAAAAATTGAATCTAAACCCAAAAAAGCTAGATTACTTAGATGGCAAGCTGAATGCCAATATAATGATTATGCTATTGTCGTTATAAAATCTCACAAAAATGTTCTTTGCAGATTTTTTAACTCGAGATGGAGGGACACGTCATTGACGATACGCTCAAAAGGCTAAGGCATCTTAGGGAAAACCTAGAGATCTTTGAACGAGATTTTGGGATGCTATGTCTCAATGTAGAGGTCGTAGGACGACTTCAATATACCGATCGGGAATTCATTTCCGATCACATATGAGCATGTCAGCTGGCGCAGTGTCAACTATTCTCAACTTTGCAAAGGTCTCTTTTCCAGGCCGCATCTCCTACGTTGCAAAAAGGAGTAATTCGAGAACGGGTCTCTAACCTGGAGGTTATGGAATCAAGTACCATAATCACAGGTGTTGTAGATGATGCATCCCCTGAGGATGTACAAGTTGCAATGAATATTGAAACCCCAGTGTCACAATCGGAGGTCTCAAGTCAACCCACCACCTCTGGGGTTAAAGAGGTAGAGTCGAGTCTTAGGCAACATACTGACACTTCTAAGATTCAAACTGACGAGATTAAAATTTCTCCTATGCAGATTTATTAAAGGCAGTGGGAGAAGTTAGCTACCAGAAGAGGTATCAACCTCGATAAAACAATAGTAGATATCTCAAGAAAATATCCAAGAGTTTGGATGAAAGTTGGAAGTCATCCAAATGAAGTGCAAGAATGGTATAATTCTGGTGCCTTACCCTCAATTTACACCATTGCACCAGGTTTCGCATAAATCTCCACACTACCAAAATGAATTGGAGAAGCGGTTCACGAGACTTGGGCCAATAATCCACATTTGGCCAGAGGAGACATCTTGGAGTTGTATTTTATAAGTGCAGCACCTGAACCAGCAAAGAAAGGTTTCAATGAAACTTTTCATTTCATCAAGCTTAGAAGACCGGATGGGAACGCCATGAGATATATCAAGGCTGCCTCACCGGAGGACGCACCAGTGATAGTAGGAGAAATTTCAGAAGACGATGCTTCTACACGATGAGCATGGGGACTATGGGTTTGTCTATTTGAAATGGACAAAGTAAAAGTACATGTTTATGTTCTTTCAGTATTCGGCAAATGGATCATTCCTCCTGAATTCCATGACAGGAGCTACTATAAGCTTCGCATAAACTCTTTTCGAAACAAAAAGAAGAGTCCTCTGGGAAAACAAGATTCTGGTGAGCAAAGAAACCTACCTGAAATCTTGCAACATGGCGCATGTCAGACGGTGGATTGACCGAATCTGTCAAGCATGCCCGGATTAGAAGGAACCCGAGTTTGGTAAAGGCTTTCGACCCAAGCCGGACCGACAGGAGAATAAAGTTGGAAAGGACAAAAAACCAGCTGATTTCAAAAAAGTAAGGGGACCACGCCAAAATACCATGTGAAGAGATTCCCGATAACATGAGAGGGCTTAGTCAACAGGGACTAGCAAACGAAAGGAGTCATTGGACACTAAGATGAAGGACCACTAACTCACAATAATAGAGGAAAAAGATGTAAATAAAGACGCATCTTTTATCAACAAGTTTTGAAGTCCAAATTTAAAATCCGAAATCAGGGCTATAAATGCCGAGCATTTGAGGAAGTAGAGGACATCGAGCATTCACTTCTATTTTCTCATAATAATATTAGAGATTGAGTGAAAAAAAAGAAAGATAAGTGTTGTAATAATAGTTTGTAATAATACGTGCATGTATTTTCAAGAACAAGCCTTCTCTATGATAGGTTAAAATGTTATCTCCTCCCAAAAGGAGATTACTAATGTAATAAATTTGCTTTTAGGTTCTTAATAAAATAAAGGCTTCTGGTTCAACATGTGTGCTTAACATCATATTAAATCATCTCTATAAATTAAGTATCTCGTACGCCTGGAGTAGGAAACGAACCAAGGCTGTGCTGAATAGTTGCTGAAGGAGTCGGATAACTTGTACTTCAACTTCTAAGAATAAAAGTTATACGGTGATACTGTCTGTAAAATGAACTAGGGGCAGTAATTTTTCGACTTGTGGCATCGCAACCCATCTCACCCGGGGCTCTTTTGGTCAAAGAGAGGTACGAAGTTCTAGAGGAATTTTAATTTTACGGAAGTATGTTGGGTCTAAGTACTATATGATAATTTTCTAAGTATTCATTATTATGTACCAAAGTACTAAGTATGATATAGCTAAATACTCAATTTTCTGCACAAAAATATAAGGGTATACATGTCACAAGGGAGTTAGCTTTATAATATATATATATATATATGTGAACCTAGGGACTCATCTTGACCATTAGATTGGATAATCTTGATGGTTGAGATCATGACATGTCAGCATGGTAATAATGTAAAAAAATGTATTAATTAATTAAAAATAGTATTTTGGACATATATCAACGTTTACAAAGAGCACTACATTGTTCTTTGTAAAGCACAATAGATTAAAAAAAAAAACACTACGATTGTATACAAAAAGTATCGCAAATTTCGTCTATAAACTGCAAATTCAAAAATTTGAAATGAAACTCAAATCTTCAACAAACCATAACTTTTTCAAGTTTTATTCGTTTTGAATGAAATATATATCAAATTAATCACATTCTCAAGATCTACAATTTAAGATACATATTGCATGTTTTAAAACGTAAAAAATAAATATATATATAATTAAATTAAAAAAACTGGACTGATTTTAGCACTACAGTACTGTCTAAAAAGCACAATGAACCTGGACATATAATTGCACTGTGCAATATTAGATCTAAGGCCAGGATTAGTACTTAGGTTCACATATAATGACGGGGTTCTCATTTGAACCCAATTCTCTCTCTCTCTCTCTCTCTCTATATATATATATATATATATATATATATATATATATATATATATATATATATATATATATTATACTAGGGAGTGGAAACAAAGAACATTTAAAAGGGTAGTAAACCCCAGAATGAAAGAAGGTAAAGGGAGTGGTTCACAAAACCCCCCATAATACTAATATCATACTAGTGTTTCGGGTAATTTATTATATGCATCTTGCTGCACCCTGCAAGGTGCACTCGGTTCCTTATGCATGTTTTAAATGAATATTTTTGTGCGCCTAAAAGTTGTGTGGTTGTATATGCATGTATTGTGCGATGGTATATATATGTCTTGTGCGATGATATATGAATACTTTGTACGATTGTATGTGAATGTTGTGCGTCTAAAAGCGTGGTCTCTTCCGTGTGATAGTATATATATGCTGTGTGCGATGATGTGTGGATGTTTTGTGCGATGCTATATGTATATTTTGTGTGGTGATTGATGTTCATATTTCCAACAATTATATTCATCACAAATAACACTCATAAACCATCAAACATAATATACATACATCATAGTTCAAAACAAACATCAACACACAAAGAACCATGTGCCATATACAATTTCAGTGTTTCAAACTAATATCTCATTTTAACATATTGTATTAGTTATCCATTGAACATGAGGCCATCCGTCAGGCCAAAACTCATAATCAATATTGTACTATAAAAATTAATACATTATAGTAAAACGTCGTAAAACCAATACATCATAGTACGAGTCATATATTTACGAAAAACTAATACTTTCGATTAAAAAACTAATTATAGTAGCGAATCAAATGACCTAATGGGTCATGACCCATCAATCTAACACGATACATGTATATGCCTTGAATATGAGATGTGTTGTATCATGTACAATGTGAGATATCTTTCTAAATGAAATTCATTTACATGTTTAAGTTACCTTTGTTATTATAAGTAAATATTAAGATTATATTGAATTATTTAAACACTTATTTATATTTTTAAAACTCTAAAAATGAATTTTATTTAACTTTTCACAAACGTCTACTATAAAACATTAAAAAAAAAATCTCAAAAACTATAAACTAGTTAAAATAAATAAATAAAATATAAATAAGTTCTAAATAATCATTAAAAAATAGTTAAATAAACATAAAAAATAATAGTATAAAATACTATTGAAAACATATAAATTCAGATAAATATACTACATAAATTTATAATTAAATTATAACATTTATTCAGTAAATTTTAATATTAAGAAATTATAATTAATACAAAACTTATTAATAAATTGAAAATTTTATAAAATTACTAGAAAAAATATTAAAAACTTCTAAAGAATTATTTAAGCTATAAAACAAAAATATATTAATTATAAAATCGCATATGTAATATATAGAAACTTATAATTCTTAAAGTTAATCATAATTTAATATATTTTTATATAAGTTTATAAGTATTTTAAAATTTAATAATATAATATAACATTTATTTCATGTTTTTTATTTTAAATATATTAATTAACTATACATGATTAAATATTTATTTTCAACATTTGTTTAACTAAGTTTACAATCTCTAAAGACTTATTTCATTATGTATAATATATTTTAAGTTTTTTTTTTATTTTTTAAACTTATTATATAATTATATTAATATAAACAATAATTTACTATAACCTACAACTATATATATCAAGATAGAAGGTCTGTTCAACAGTTTTGATCGAGAAATATCATAAACCAACCGTTCTCATGGTTTTGACAAAAACATTCTATGAGGATTTTTGCGTACAATTATTGCCAACATTATATTAATGAGCAAAAGAATTATTATAATTTAATTAACTATGGAAATATTGTTACTTCTTCCGTTCTATAAAGATACTTTAATATTTCATATTCGTCTGTCCCACAAATATATTTAATATATCATTAAATTTTCATTTTTACACATACCCTTAATTAATATTTTTGAATACTAGTTTTTTATATGATAAATTGAAAATTGATGATTACAATGTAAAATCTTACTATTACAATAACAAATATACTAATTCAAACACTAATTTTTATAAGCATTAATTGACATTAATTATAACTGAAAAATATAACTAAATTAATAATTTAATTATATAAACTATTCATTTTTTAATCTGTGTTAAATCTACTGCACGACTATCACTTTGGGACGAGTATTTATTTTATGATTCGTATTTTTAAATGTATCATGTTCGGTCGTGTCATCATGCCATGCGTGTCACAAATTGTCACCTCGGTAAATAGAGTAAATTGTGGGAGCTTATAAAAAGTCGAATTTAGCCAAAATAAAAAAGTCTACCAAAAGCCAAACCAAACTAAACGCGTACAAAGACACAGTCTCTTGATAATCAATCCATTTTTCACTCATTTTTTTTTATTTGCCTTTAAGATTTTCTTGGTTGGGCTACAAACTCGCGATATTTTCTTCTCCATTTCGTTGTTCATCATTCAGGTACCTTTTCCTTTCCCTTTTCCATTAATCCTTTATATTTCTTGTATTTTTTCTTATCCTCTTTGTTTTTATTTTGATTTCGTTTCTGCTCGAATTATATATTGACCTTTTTCGCTTTGTTTTCTAGCCGGAGATATTCTCTGATCTCGCTGCATACGCCAGCGGACCAGTGGATTTTTCCCTAATTTTTTTAATTTTCGATTTATTTGTTTAGGGCTTGCCGTTTAGATTTTCGAGCAATTAGGTACAAAAATCAGGGTTCCTTGCGTTTCTTCAAATGGGTCTTTTGTTTTGGTCCCAATATTCTTTTTTCAGGTGGTTGTAGTGAATGTTCAGGTGAAAAAAGGATCTTAGCTTTGTAATTAACGAAGAAATTAGCATTTATTAAGCTGTAATTTCGTGGGTAATTTAGAAAAGGGCTTGCAATTTTAGGGGATTTTGATATTATTTTGCTTTTTGTTCAGGAATTCTAGAGATTGTTTTTGTTGGTTGCGGTTGTAAATGGGTGACCATTCAGTTGTTAATGTGAATCAGCTGCCAAAGCCAGAGGCGGTTGACTTTACCGGAAAGAAGCCAGAGATGGTGGGGTCCTCGTCATCGTCAATGGCGGCAAAAGACGATAAGGTGGTGGTGGTGGTGGAAAACGAGGAGGCAGACGAGGAATCACCACTGATAGGGATGGGAGAGTGTCGTATTTGCCAGGAAGAGGATTCGTTAAGCAATTTGGAGAGCCCTTGTGCTTGTAGTGGGAGCCTTAAGGTAAAAAAATGCCAATGCCATTGTTATTTTGTCTGGATTGGTTTAATTGTTCTGTATTAGCTTTGTGTTTTCGTGTTCTAAAAATTGGGTTTACGGGTGATGAATTTTTAAGATAATGATCAGAAACTATTATTATGTTTATCTGTAGTTGGGTATTTAACTATGAATATTGGCGGATTTTTTTAATAATGAAATTTAATACTATGAATATTGGCGGATTTTTTTTAATAATGAATTTAATAAAGTTCCCTTGATTTAGTGGGCTCATATTTTGACAAATTCATCGTAGAATTCATGCAAAATGGAGATATACAAGCAAATGATTAGGGAACTATTACATTGTCTTCAGTCGTGTAATGTGTATATAATTTTGAATTTCGGTTTAAAACATTTAAATTGTGTTTTTTCTTTCAATCTGTGTTATGCGTTCCAAAGCTTTTCATTTCTTATACATTGCCTCCTCTATTTCAATTATTTAAATAGTAATAGTACTCGTCTAACTGCATCAGATTTTTGGGTTTTAACTTTTGTTCTGTCTTAGATTTTGTTAACCTTTCTTTTTTCTCCCGGCCCCACCGTCTTTTGTTCAGGACGACATTCATTTGTTTAAATGGTCTGGATTACTTTTTAACTGAGACCTATATTACTTTGCAGTATGCTCACAGAAAATGTGTACAGCACTGGTGCAATGAGAAGGGAGACATAACCTGTGAGATTTGCCATCAGGTATGTAATAGTTTGTTTGTTTTACCCCGATTTGGTAATTCGTTATTAGTGCCAGAAAGGATCTATAAGATAATTTTGCTGGCATGTTCTAACTTTAACAATGGTATTACTAATCAATCTCCCTCCTTTTTTTGTCATTTGAATCTCAATTTGTGTGGATGTTTCAGTTTATTAAGCATATCACAAGAATTTGCTATCTGATGTTAGTGAATTGCGTTTATATTTTATTTATTATACTATATCACTACATGCCTCATTCTTTACTTTGTTTATGCAGCAATATCAGCCTGGTTACACTGCAATTCCACGTCCTCCAGCTGACGAGACTACTATTGATATCGGGTAAATTTTTTTTTTTGGTATCAAAATCATGCCTGCTTACTTTTTTATTCTAGTGACTTTTCTTGCTTCAGAAAGAGACATACAACAGTTTCAGTGACAATTTTAAGGGATAATTACAAAAACTACCCAATGTTTGGAGTATTTAAAAAAAACACCCATGATGTTCTAAGGTGGAATCTGATTTCATTTTTCTTTTGTATTTGTAAAAGTTCTGCGAATCTTAGGGGTAGTTTCGTAATTATTTCTAATTTTAAAAATCAAACCTTGTTCGTTTCATTTTCTTTTTGAATTTAAAATATCCGCGACCATCATTCATTGTGGCTTTAACTATGATTTATTTTTTATTATCTTTTTTTTCCCCAGTGGAGTGTGGCAAATTTCTGGAACACCACTGGACATGCACGATCCTCGTCTACTGGCTATTGCCGAGGCTGAACGTCAGTTGTTTGAAGCTGATTATGATGATTATAACGGTGCTAACAGTAGTGGTGCCGCTTTTTGCCGTTCAGCTGCTCTAATCGTAAGACTTTTTTATTACTAAATACAATGTCGTATGTTAATTCTTTTTTAGTATTTATGGGAAATTGGATTTAGATATAAAATTGTAGCTTCAATCAATGTTTTTTGCCATTTGATTGTTGCTTTGAATTTCCTTTTCCGAGTACCACTTTAAGTTAATTTGTATCTAATTTGTGGGATCTGAAGAAACTGAAGGTGTTTCTAAGGGGGTAACTGTAGGTTTTTTATAAATATAAGTTTTTGCTTTTTTAAGTTTGTTTTCTTGTGAATAAGGAAAAATGTAAGACGAAATCAAACATCAAGGGTTTTTTGTAATTTTGATTTTGATTTTGATTTTTTTTCATTGTAATTTCCTCAAACCTCATGGGTAGTTTTTGTAATTATCCCTTAATTTGGTGACCTGTATGTAATCCTAAGGTTGAAATGTAGATATGTCAGTCCTTATGTATCTTATAGTAATTGTTGAATGAACATCTGTAAAGTTTTCTGAATGATATTTTGCTCTAGGCACTGCATTCAGTTAAATATGAAAAATATCGGCATTTTCATTTTGCAGTTAATGGCTCTTCTGTTACTGAGGCATGCACTGTCCATCACTGATGATGGAGAAGCAGATGGTGATGATGACGCGTCGGCTTTCCTATCTGTAAGTATTATGAAACTTTTTATGTTTGGGATAAAACACCCCTGACACTTGGGGTATTTGCAAAAAATCCCTGAAAAAAAATTAACAATTACCAAAAAAAACCAAAAAAAGGAAAAAAAAAAAAAAAAGAAAAAACTTGAGGTTTGATTCATTATATTTTTCCCATTCATACTTACATAACAGAGTCAAAGATCTTTTTTTTTTTGGTAATTTTGAAAACTTCTGTGTTTTTTATAATTACCCCAAACCTCAAGGGTAGTTTTTGTAATTATCCCTTAATGTTATTTACATTGTATTGCCGACCATGGTTTGTTTTATTGCGATTTTTGCTGAGTAATCAATAACTGCAGCTTTTCTTGCTTCGAGCCGTTGGCTTTCTTCTGCCTTGCTACATCATGATCTGGGCCATCAGTATCTTGCAACGCAGGAGGCAAAGACAGGTAAATATTTGGCTTTTCTTGTTTCAATTAAAGTGATTCCTAGCTTTTGGCTGGTAAAAAAGTAGCTTCTATTTTTCTCTCCCCAAATGCCAAAATTTCCTTCTAATTCTGCATAATTTAACTAGAATTAAAAGCAGAAGAGGGTGTTTAACCCGTTTCTTTGTAAGGGAATGTTTGCAGAAACACTTGAAAGAAGTGATTGTCAGCTGTTGGCTTAGTAAAAAAGCCAGGTTCTGATTTTACATAATTTAATCAGATTATAAAAGTAAAGGAGGAGATGTGCTTTAGATTTCTGTTTCTAATCTGATTATTGCACACAGATAAAGCACTTTTACGATTTATTCACAAAAACTCTCTTTTTAACTTAATATACTTGTTAGGTCTTGATTGCAAAACTCGTCCTGCAATTTTGGTTTAGTAAGTTTCAGTTTTGTGCAATTTTTGTCCCAAATGTTTTTTGTTCTTCAATATTTCATTATTCCGAAAGTGTCCTTAAATATCAAAATTTCTAAAAAGTTAAACGGGACCAAAATTGCTATTTTCACTAATTGCAAAATCGTGAAGGACCGAAATTGCCACATCAGATGGTTGAGGTTGTGTTTGGTAATGAGAGGTTCGGATCCAATTTAGAGGATTAACTATTTAAATCCTCTAATTGAGTTGTATGGTTAAAAGAGGTTTTAATTAGCCTTTTGGGACCAAAATGCTGATTTTGAAAAAGCCGGATTGAGAAGCGAGGATTGGAAAGTGAGTTGAAATGACACTTGTGTCCTACAATTGCAAAAACTATGACATATCATTGATTACATATGAAAATTGCTTACAACTAATTTATTTATTAAATAATAATATATTTGAAAATTAGCAACTCGATAAATTCTTATGTAAACTGATTTTAAAGTAATGACTTTTTATTTCTTAGTAATTATTCGATATATTCACCATATAAATCTATATTATTAACCAAAAAAAAAAAAAACAAACACCAAACAATAAATTATATCAATGTCTTTTTTGGTCATTTCACACAATCAAAGTAGCTATCAGCTATTTACCAAACACTTCCATGTAATGCAATTGGCTATCCCCTAATTGTCGTACTGGGCCTAGAGGATGAACCTTTCTGATTGTCAACTACTTTTCGCTTTTTACTTGCAATAAAGTAGAAGATTTTTTTTTTGTCAAACACTCCCTAATCACATTTGCTTGAACAGGAGGCTGCTGCACTGGCGGCAACACAATTCGCAATTGTCGTCCAATCCGCACAAAGCCGAGGCCTTCTCGTCGCCTCGGCGGCACCACCACCAGCTGCCGCCACTCCACAGGCCACGCCTGCACTGGCCGCTCCTCATCAGGAACACGTTTGATAAAATCGACAGTGCGTGCATTGCTGCTGTTTGTGGGACCCATCCTCTGGTTGGTACGTTACCGTGCAATTGCGCGCAGCAGAGTTTATGAAGATCAAAATTAATGAAGTTTTTACCCCTTTTCACTTTTATTCTGTGTTGCATGTGTATATTTATTTGCGGGTACTTGGAATGAGCGTTTAGCTTCGATGAGCTGGCTGAGAGCATTATCGACCTGTTAGAGGTTGTTGTGCGTACTCTAGACAAAAACATCCCAGAAAAAAAAAATTGAATGAAAAAAGTGTACTTATTTGATGTACCTTGTTAATGTATGACTGTATTTTCATTTGATTCACTATTTTTATTTAGTCGACAGTTTTTAAAATCTGGGGTCTGTGTGATGTATATTAGGAAGGGCTCTTGATTAATCTCTCTCTTTCTCTTGACATCTTGAATGTATGAACCATTATTTGTCCAATCAATTTTGAATTTCCATTGTTATATGGGATAATCACAATACTGCCCTTGATGTTTAGTATGTTTAGCTGAAACTTGAAAGGGATGATTACAAGAGGACTATTGGGTTTAATGTAATTTAAAAAACAAAAATAGAAAAACAAAAACAAAAAACAGCTGATTCAAAATTATGAAAACTATCTCTGAGTGTTGATTCAGTTTGAGTAACTGACAATAAAACCTCACTGGGATTTCTATAATTTTGAAAGCTACCTGAGTTTTTTGTAATTAGGTCAAAACTCCAGGGTACTTTTTGTAATTACCCTTAGTTAATAAATAAAATAAAATACCACTATCTTCCAGGGTAAAAACCAATATGCTGCTAAGTGTTCTACTTCTCAATTAACAAACTCAATAACCATGAGCCTTATGGTTTACATGATTTCCTAGGGTGTTAATCAAGGTTCAATCGCAGAGTGTAATTCATTTAAAAAAAATTAACAGACTCGATAAAAGATTCAATACTTGCAAGAATCTAATCTGAACCACCCATTTGGCATCCCTAATACAATTGATTTTTTTTTTTTTCAATTATACAAATTGTATTTGAATACTCTTTCTGGGGCAACCCTTTATTTTTTTTTGATCAAAATGTTGGGAATGATCTCAAAGTAAAGCAAAGCAAAGCATATTAGACTTGGTCTTATGGGGTAACATTCGATTTGCAGTGTCCCACTTTGCCTTTCCAATTAGTCTTTAGGACATTAAGGCATATGTATGCTTATGCTGACTGTCCCTTGGAAATAAGATATAGAGGAAAGAAAAAGAGTTGGTGGTACTATACTTGAGTACCTAACAAGAGCTAGCTGTAGTATCAATTGTTATTACGTTTGATTATGCCCAATTACTGAATTAAGACATTGTTTTATCCGTAATGATTTCAAATTTATATGAAATGTTTGTCTCACTTTACATAAATTATCATTTGCAAAACTTTATATAATCTTAGAATTATTTGCATTGCAATCTATATAGCCGACCCCACATATTGTGATATTAAAGACTTGTTGTTGTCCGAAAATTGCATGTCCTAAAAGAAATTGGTTCATATTGGAAGGCGAGTGAGAAATAGTATGAGCGTTAATTACATAAATTGTAATTTGGATCTATTTTGTAATTAGACTAAAAATCTAAGGGCATTTTTGTAATTATTCCTAAAAAACTGATTTTGTTCAAATGACCGGAATTTGGAAATGTTCAAAGTTTTTTTTTTTTTTTTCAAGAATCTTTGTTTTTCAATGGAGCCCATATGTTTGGTAAAAGGTCTAAAAGGCCATTGCTTTGCGACTGCATCACTAAACTCAAGAATTTGTGCATATTCTTAGGAACTTGATATTCTTGAATAGCAATCCTCACTTTTTATTAAGATAATTCGATCCAACCCTTTAATAGTAGCTCTTTAGGGCATTGATCCAAAAGCAAAGAAAGAAAATGGTCCCAATTACTATCACATCAGTTTGTGCAACTACTTGTCTTCCTATTTCACTTGTTCCATTTTCCCATGATATGTATTGAGTTTTATTTAAGGGCAAATCTTGGGCAAGAATGTTGTCTCAAATAATTTTTTTTTTATTTTATTTACAAATATGCATTTTCTTAAATTACAAAAATCAATTTACAAACAAGTGAGAATGAATTAGAACTCAAGAGTTGAAGCCCAATATTTCCATAGCTCCATGCAATATTTTAATGAAGTGTGAACTTTTAAACTGTGGTAAAGTGATATGGTTAAATGCGTATTGGATTCTTTTATTTCATCTGTAGCCCATTATACATGCAAAAAAGACTAAAATATCATCTTTCTGTACTTGACACATAGACATATGGTTGCTGCATGAAAAGCATGCAATTCAGGTGTACCTCCAGCTGCACAGCTTGTACCTTCCCAGGGATGCAAATTAAACCAAACCAGTTGGCAAAAAAGAAAAATAAATCAATAAAAATTCCAATCCTTCTTTCAAACTCAAATTCGATGATCAAAAAAGCAAAGAATATGTTCATTCATGAGCTTTCAATGTCAAGCTGTAATATTTTGGACCATTATAAAATAATCCATAAAAGCAGAATTTAAAATAAAGCATCACAACACAAGCCATATGCTTTAGAATGTTCCAAGTTGCATGTGATTTTATTGTATTTGATTAATTTAAGAAAAAGTGGATAAAGAAAAAGATGGTCTTCCTGGTTAAATGGGAAATATTAGTAATAAAATAAATATAATATTTTCATTCTAAAGAGAAAGAGACTTGAATTATTAAAAATAAACAAAATTTCCCAAAGAGACTGACAAAAGAAGCTTAAAGAAAACAGATTTAGCACAAGAAACTATAAGACTTGTGTTTTTTTGTTGCATAGAGAATAGAGCTTGGAATTCTAAAGTGAGATCTCAAAATGGCATAAAGCTGATGTTTGGTTTTTTAAGGGAAATTGTCTATTCTTTTACATATCATTATGCTTTATGACTTGTTTTATTTTGGCTGCTCAAAAATAATCAGTAGCAAAACTATTTTTCTTAATGGCTAAGTAAGATTTGATATAGAACAAAATGATTAATTCACAAAATGAAATGATTACATGATATCATCAAACTTGAAATGTAGAAAATTGTGTAGTGAATATAAAAATAATTTTGGAGTTGAATATAACCAATTTATTCAGATTTAAGAATATATCTGAATTCGATGCCACGTAAGATTGGACTGGAGGACGTGGCAGGGAGGAGTCCAAGGTGACTGGATTGGTCTTTGTTGAAGAAGACAAAAGCAGAGCAAATGGCAGAAATATGTAGGGAACCTATTTCAAAAAGATGCTTACCTTCTCGAGGGTGGTGTTCCAATCATACCTTTATTCATCCCTATTCAGATTCTTTTTTCTTTTTTTTTTTTTCCCTTAAATAAATAAAAGCCTTAATTAATTTGCATGGATTTACAGATTTATGATTAGGGGTGAATCTAAAACATTTATAAGGATTCTGGGCCCTCACTTGCTTTTAACCTTTAAATTCCCTTATAAGAATTATTGTTCCAAATGGAACATGAAAACAAAAGAAGTAATAATAACACCACCAAATCTCTTATATTCTTTTCTCCTTCTACAAACACACATAACAACCATAGAGTCTCATATCCTTATTCTTCACAAATTAATTAAGAAAAAACCATGTTTCTGAATATTATCCACAGATCATTTGTAATATTCATATGTATAGCATTATTATTATTATTAGCATTTCATCCACAAGAAGTTTGTGGTTCAAGAA
Organism: Phtheirospermum japonicum; assembly: GCA_014905375.1. Classification (NCBI taxonomy): domain Eukaryota; kingdom Viridiplantae; phylum Streptophyta; class Magnoliopsida; order Lamiales; family Orobanchaceae; genus Phtheirospermum; species Phtheirospermum japonicum. Next base: position 1,792,899 of record BMAC01000121.1, on the reverse strand, counting down.
ATGCAAAACTCTTCATCAGACGAAGAGTAGAAGAACAAGCGTCGATGATCAAGAACCATCATCATCGTCATCATCGCGTGCTCAAGGCAAACGACACCAACAACATGACAATAAATGCTGCTGATAAGAAACGGGCCCCTGTAAACAAGACATCCGATCCGAATCAATCTAGCAAACGAAAAGTCCGAAGAGGATCGGATCCTATCCACAACAGAACTTGATGGAGAAGGAAAAAGGAAAAAAAACACAACCAAAATGTTGGGGTTTTATCAAGAAATTCACACATGGAACACGGGAAATGAGTTTGAAATCGAGACAAGTAAGTTCGTACATGAAAGAGCTATATATGTGGTGGATATATACAGAGCTATTTGTATAGTTTAGAATAGCAACGAGCTAGACAGCCTTAATTAGGCGCAAACCACATAGCCAAATATCATTATGTGTCAAAGGAAAAGGAAAGTATAGTCGAATTTTCAATTTAAGATCAAATTGCATGGTTTTGTCACTTTGAATTTTTTTTTTTTGGTTTTATTTGTCGTTTTGAATTCATTATTTCTTGGTTTGGCAATTTTTTTTTTTAAATTTAATTCATCAGTGTTAGTGTGTTTCAATATTGTATTCCATCTTCTGTTTCATCACATGGATCGTTGCCAGTTTCTTTATTCTTTTTATTTTTTTTTATTAAAAGACTAAAAAAATCCAGGCTTAGTTAAGAACCATATATAGAAAAACAGAACAAAAAACATACATACACTAAAAATTTCTAATCTACAAATTCAATCCTTTTTCTAGGTTTCATATTAACAATATTCAATAGAAGTTGAAATTAAATAGTTGATTAATTCTACATATGTAAATGTGTTCAATATTCCATTTGCATTAGCAAAACCAGTTAATTCTCTACATTTTATCGATCGAACAAACAAACTGATAAAAAAGTTGCAGTTATAAGCCGCAGTCCACTACAAGTACTTGCATTAAAACGAGCTATCCGCGGCAATCCATTCTATCGTATTATAGAAAGTGGCTAAACTTTACTATGAGCAAGAATAAAAATAAAATCAACATTTATGAAGACTGCCTTACTAGAACAGGAAACTAAAGTAACAGAGAACGGACGGGGAACAAACTTAAAATAACTCGACAACAATACTTTTTACGTACGTTTGTTGAAACTATAATTAGTAGTCGAGATCCAGAAACGTGCTCGTACAAAAGCGATGTTTGGATGTGTAAATAGAAAAAGGGAAGCTAATAATGTACATGGACTCTAGTACATTTTCCTACATAGACATATGCTTACAAGTTTTAGAAGTGTAAAAAAAAAAAAAAACGTCATTTAATTTATGATTCTGGTTAAATTATGAGAAGCAAAAAAAGAAAAGAAAAAGCTGACAATCACTTTTTTATTAAGCGTTTGTTGAAACTCCCCAAATACATTGTCCAAAAGCAATTAGACCAATATACTGCAACTAAACACCTAATTAAACTGTAATTAGTCCTATTAATTAATCTCACCAACAAATATCTTGGTCCAATTTAATAATAACTACAGGAATAGCCAATATGCAATACATCAATTAAGCACTTGTGTTATTTTTTTCATTTACTTTCTGAAAGCTTAATGAATATTAGCTTGAGTTAGCTTCTCTTAACTGTAAATTACAGATACAAATGTGCAACCGCAAAACCAAAAAAGTCAAGCAGAGCCCCAATCAAAGTAGACACAATCAAAATTTCCATTTTTTTCTAGCATTAATAAGAAAATGAACACAAGGCACAAGCTCATCCTATTTGAAAATTTCATAAATAGTTTTATTTTGCCTTTTTATTATTTTTTTAAATTTATTTATTTTTTGAAGAAAGCTTCCAGGCTATGGAGTCTGGACATATGGTTATTCTGTTTTAGATGTTATTTTCTTTAATTGAGCAAAACATTTTTTATTTAATCAAACATTGATATTCTTATGTACTCAAAAAGAAATATAATATATGGATTCAAAAATAAAAACATAATATAATACCTGGTTTCTTTAGAAATGGACTCATTTAATTTTATAGGTGGGCCTTCATTGTTGGGCTAAATGCCAGACCAGCCCAAACCCCATGTCCATATGTTCGGATACGAGAATCCATTTCCAGCCGTAGATCCTAAACTGGCAGAAATGGGAATATCCCAGCCGTACAATCTAGGGCTACCAAAACAGTAAAACTCCAGTCTCGATTTATATACATCTCCTACTCTTCAGTTCATCCTCTTCGCCTCAGCCCCCAAAAACCCGAGGACCAGAAAACACAGATAGAGTGAGAAAATGGTGCAACGGCTTACTTACAGGTCGCGTCATAGCTACGCCACGAAATCCAATCAACACCGGATCGTCAAAACCCCCGGTAATTAGCCTTGCGCTTTTTTGTTTGTTAGTATATGATTTTTGTTTCATTATCAGAACGGGTTAATCATGTTTCATTTGCTCTTGCCTTAGCTTTCTGCTGTAAGCTTGTTTGTATCGGTTGGTTTTGCTTATGTGACTGATTGAGTGTGTTGTGTGTGGAAAATAGGTGGTAAACTAGTGTACCAGACCACTAAGAAGAGGGCGAGTGGACCAAAATGCCCCGTCACCGGCAAGAGAATTCAAGGGGTATGATTTACCACCCTTTTCTGAAATCCTAGGGTTTTTAGATCTTATTGTTAAATTATGCAGCAATTTTAGTATTGAAGATTGTTGCAGGATTAGTTATTTGAAACAATGAATAGCTGTGTTAGTGCATGATTCTACTTTCCCATTTGCTCATTTTTGAGATTTTGATTCGTAACCCGATGAGCTGCATTTGTGAATATTATGCTATTACAATTGCCAATGTTGTTGTGCTATGATTTGTAGTGTGTAACATAGTACTTGTAATTAGCAAATCTTCTACTGTTAAGTTGTTGCATTTCACGCTATCAAATTTGGGTGACCTTACCGTTGAAATATAAAACACACTGATGCTTTTGAGTTGTCGACTTGCTACTTGTATCTGATTTGGTGGGGTATAATTAAATTATAGTGGTTAAGGTACTAAAAAAACTTGGACACATCTTACCCTTACTACGTATCATTGTTATCTGCAATGCTTTTCAATATGTTGCACTAATTTGGCTTACTTCTTTTTTGATGATCCTCAAAAACGTTATGAAATGGTTATAAATAGTTTCCACCGTTATTATCCTCTGGAAAAATGTGGCAATTAAATTCCTTTTTTTTTTTTAATTTTTTTAATTTGCAAGTGTTTTTAACTTTATGTTTTGATGTGTTTAGATTCCTCATCTGAGGCCTGCCGAGTACAAGAGGTCTAGGTTATCCAGGAACCGCAGGACAGTAAATCGTCCTTATGGTGGTGTATTATCTGGTGGTGCTGTGAGGGAAAGGTAAAATTTTTATTTTGTTTTTACCTTTTAAACTCAGCGAGTATGATTCAGTCGTGTTATTGGATTCACTGAACCCTGAAATATGGAAATCCTTTATGTGTTTAAAGGATCATTAGGGCTTTCTTGGTTGAAGAACAAAAGATTGTGAAGAAGGTTTTGAAGATACAAAAGTCAAAAGAAAAGCTTGCTTCCAAGAGTTAAGCCTGCTGTTGAGATAGTTTTTGGAAAAAGAATTATCCAAGGAATTGAGTAATTGTATTTTGAGGGTTTGAAGCTTATTATTACATGTATTTTCCTGGGATCCTTTGAATTATGACCGATTACCTTTTATTTTCTTTTGGTTATGACTGCATTAGGTTTTTTGATCTACAGACTGTTCATGGTAATCAAACTTATTTATGGATTGGGTTGAATGTAATTTTATTGGCTTTTTTCTTTCATTGATTATTGAGTGCACTTTGAATTATTTTCATTACTTTCATGGATTGGGTTGAATGTAATTTTATTGGCTTTTTTCTTTCATTGATTATTGAGTGCACTTTGAATTATTTTCATTACTTTCATTGAATTAATGGTGATTTGAGTTTTTGCTTAAAGCTACTTTCAAGGTGGCAGTATTTTCATGAACTTGTGTGGTTTATCTTGAATAAATAGATGATTGCCAGTAATATTGAAGTTGAAGAGTGGTTTAGTTTGTCTTTGAACAACTTGAAAGAAGATTATCTTACAATATTAGTATGCTAATAAAATCAAATTAAAATGTAAAATCAATAACCAAAAAAAACAAAACTAAATATAATTTGACGTATTTTTGATGTTCGAAACTTCTTATATAAAGTCAATAATATATATTTTCCTTGTATAAATTGTTGTCCGTGATGCACATTTTCATTATTTTTCAAAGCATAAATAAAAGCATTATTTTAAAAAACAAAAACTATTTAGTGTTAATTAAATTAAAACATTTTAATGAAAAGAGAATTATTAACTGGGCAAATGTTATTGTAATCATTGGACCCAAAAGAGGCAAAAGAATGGTCCAATCTCAAAATTCAAATTAAATCCGACCCGAATCTAATCTTTTCCGTAGATTAATTCCAAATCCAAAACTCGAAAAATAACCCGAAAAAAAGAGAGAATCTCGACCATCCAACCTAGGGCTTGAATTACACTCTCTCTCTCCGCTTATAAACCTCTCTCTAGTTGATTCTCAAAATTTCTTCGTCACCTCATCTGCACCAAAACACGGTTAACTGATTAAGGTGAAAAAATGGTGTAGCGGCTGACATACAGGACTCGCCATAGCTATGCCACCAAATCCAATCAGCACCGTGTCGTCAAAACTCCCGGTAATTATTGCCCTTTGCGCATTTTTTGTTGTTGTTTTCATAGTGACTGATTTTGTGGTTTTTCTGGTGTAACCTAATTCGGGATTCTTATTTTGTATTTAAGATCCTTCTATTTGGTTGATTTTTGGTTTTATGATTTATGAGTGTGTGTGTGTTAATGTAGGAGGGAAGCTTGTTTATCAGACCACTAAGAAGAGGGCAAGTGGTCCTAAGTGCCCGGTTACTGGAAAGAGGATCCAAGGGGTAAGCAGTTTTTTTTTTTTTAATAATTACTTATAGATTTATTGTTTTGTTTGTGTAAATTGTGCTGATGTTTGGGAATTTTGATGACATTGTTGGAATAATGTACTAAGTTATTGTGGGAATTGATTTGTGACAATAGTTTATCTTTTTAATAGCTTTTGGTGTAGATGAATGGCCTCGTTAGTATATGCTTCTTTACCTATTTGCAGTCCATTTGATTATTTTCTTAAACCCTAATTAAATGATTACACGGCATATGATGATATGTTGCAACTTATATAAAATGCAAAATAAAAAACTCTGTAGCTCACTCTCGAGTCCTGCATTTTGTTGGCTTTTAATTGAAATTGATATTGCAATCTTGTACCAATAAAAGTTGGTACACATTTTTTTTAGTTCATTTGGGCCGATTGATTTACTTTGAATGTTTGATTTTGATATTATCCTCCTCGCATGGTGAAATTTGAAATTTATGATCTTACGTTGATTTGTACACCATTTTTCAGATTCCTCACTTGAGACCTGCAGAGTATAAGAGGTCTAGGTTACCAAGGAACCGGAGGACTGTAAACCGACCTTATGGTGGTGCAATATCTGGTGGTGCTGTGAGAGAAAGGTTGGTGTTTTAGGTCATTTATATGACCCGTCCATTTTATTTCTTTTTTGCTCTTTTCCAACCTTTTAAATTTGTTTGTCCGGATTTGGTTTTAAAAGGATCATTAGAGCTTTCCTGGTGGAAGAACAAAAGATTGTGAAGAAAGTGTTGAAGATAAGAAGGCAAAGGAAAAGCTTGCTTCTAAGAGCTAAAGTTGTTGAGATGAGAGTTTTGGAAATCACTCGGCTAATCAACTTTGGAGTTGTATTTTGGGATTTTAAAGCTTATTTATTAACTATAATGCTCTGAAATTTTTCTGTGATATGAATTATTATTTTCCTTCATTTTGTCAAAAAGTCTACGTCTTCAGTCTTTTGATGGCAATTGAACTTAATTTGTTTTTTTTGCTTTGATCTTGTTGAAGATATAATTTGATTCCTGGAAAATATGATTTCAGTTTTTGAAGATATGATGTGATTCCATTTGAATAAATGTAGAAGATTATGAATAGCTAGAAATTAGGAATTTTTATTTTATTTCCTTAGTTGTAACATCCTCTTGTATATAAATACATAAGCGCGTGTATGAGGAAAATACACATCTACAACTCTTTCTATATACGTTATCAGTGTTTAGGGTTATCCTTTTCACTCATTTCGAGTGTTTATAGTCCTTTCAAGTGTTTAGGTTATTTGGAAATCCTTTTCAGTCCTTTGCTTGAAGGTAAAAAAAAACAAAACAAAAAAAAAACCTTTGCAACTACCACCAGCCTTTGTGAATGCTCTTCCATAGCATCCAATGAGTCTTACATGACCTCTAGCTCTGCTATGACGTTCTCAAAATGTCCAAGTGATTTTGTGCAAAAAGTTGAGCGGATCAGCCAACTACAGTGCCTGCCTGGGCTGCTGCTCTGCTGCTGTCCAAATGTGGTTCCAAGGTCAAGGCCGTGCCGACCGCTTGACCACTCAGGCCAGTGCGATTCACTCCACGGATCGGTGTCGTTGGTAGCAAATTGATGCTTCTTTATGCAGCGTTCTTTGGTTTTCTATTGCTCCTAACTTTCAACCTCAATACCAGGCGTTTCCAATTTGTAAGAGGTATGGACCAAAGCCAAGAAAGTCTACTCCAATGATGTCAATCGACTTTACAGCGTGGTGACAGCTATGTTGTCCACTACATTGGAGAATATGAATATGCAAACATATCTTGATAAGCTTGATCGTTTGACTATGCTGCCTTAATGCCTTTCACCAGTGATGCAACGACCTTTTATAAGCAACATAGTCAATTTTTCATGGTTGTTGTTCTTGCTGGTCTCCCACCTGAATTTGACTCGGTGCGTAATCAAATTTTATCAGGCCCAAGTATCCCTGACTATGACATGATTTGTGAAGAATTGTTGCGTCTCTCCACTCCACATGCTTTTGGGCAACCTTCCTCTTATAATGATTCATGTGCTCTTGTATCCCGCTCTTATTCTCGTGGTGGATGAAGCAGGGGTCGTGGCGGTAATCTTCGACCTCGTTGCGAGTACTGCAACTTCTATGGTCATGTAGAAGTAAATTGTCGTACCAAGGTACGAGATCAGGCGACTCAGGCGAAGTCGGCTCGTGTAGCCCAAGTTGCCTCGCCTGCCCCACTTGCAAATGTTGCAATTTCTGCCTCCGAGTATCGTGATTTCCTATAATTTAAAGCGGTCCAGCAACCTGGCTCACCGGTATCTGTCGTGACTCAATCTGGTAATCATGTAACCTTTATCTCTCAATCCTCTACTCTCGATCCTTGGATACTCGTCTCCGGTGCTTCTGATCATATGACTGGTAACCAATCTCTTTTCTCTCACTTGTCTTTATCGGACACATTACCTTCTATTACTCTCGTCGATGGTTTTCACATTAAAGTTCATGGCATTGGGCAAAATGACCTTCTTCCGTACTTTCCATTACATTATGTTTTGTTTGTTCCTGGTTGTCCTTTCAATTTAATCTCAATTAGCAAACTCACTCGTTCACTTAACTTCTATATCCTTTTTGTTAATAATTCTGTACTTATCCAGGATCGACGTTCTAAATGGACGATTAGAGCAGGACATGAATCTGGAGGATTTTATCATCTTTTAACCCCCATTGCCTGTGTCTCCACGACTTCCTAGATATTGACCATCAACGTCTCGATCATCCATGTTTGAAAAAATCATGTCCTTTGTTTCTTATAGTGCGAGTCATGTCAATTAGGTAAACATGTTCGTTATTCTTACAGTCCATGTGTCAATAAAAGTGCTGCGTCACCGTTTACTTTAGGTCACTATGATAAATGGGGTCCTAGTCGTGTTTGTTCAGGTTTAGGATATTCTATTTTATCACATTTATCGATGATTTTTCTCGATGTACTTGAATTTTCCTAATGAAGAAGTGTTCTGATATCTTCTCTATTTTCCAAAGCTTCTCAAATGAAATTCACAGTTAATTTGGGATTCCAAAAACTTGTGCGAACCGAAAGTGCTCGAGAATATTTGTATACTCAGTTTCGTTTTTTTTTTTTAACTCGCAAGGTATTATCTATCAAACGTCTTGTGCTCACACACCACAACAAAATGGTGTGGCGGAAGAAAAAATTGTCACCTAGTTGAAACAACTCGCACACTTCCTCATTCACTATAATGTTCTTATTCGCTTCTGGGGTGATGCCCTTCTTACCGCATGCCATCTAATTAATCGCATGCCTTCATCTGTCCTTCAATATAAAATTTCATATTCCATTTTGTCTCTCAACATGACCTTTATCCTGTCCATTTGCACGTCTTCAGTTGCATAAGTTTTGTTCACAATCTTATTCCAGGTAAAGATAAACTCTCTGTCAAGTCTCTTAAGTGTGTCTTTTTCGGTTACTCACGTCTCCAAAAATGTTATCGTTGTTAACTTGTTATTCCCTGAACTTCAACGCTATCTAATCTTTGTTGATGTAACTTTCTTTGAGTCTACCCCCTATTTCTCTATGACTAAGATTGACAACGATCCCTTAAATGATCCGCCTATTGCTCCTACCCCTGCCCCTGTTGTTGTTTCTGCTCCATCACCACTGATTACTTACCAGATATGCTCATGACCTCCGTCGATAGCACCCTCTACTGTTCCTTCAGCATTATCTCTTGCTCCAAACACTCCCAATGTCTCATGCACTTGTATTTCCTATTGCCCTATGTAAAGGTACTCGATCCTCTCATAATCCACACCCTTTATATGCTTGTACTCTTCACTATGACCGATTATCTTCATCATATTACTCTTTTATCTCGCCTTTGGATTCTGTGTCTATTCCCAAGTGTACAAGAGAAGCAATGATTGATCCCCGTTGGCAGCAGGTGATGTTGGACGAAATGGTTGCTTTACTGGCTAGTGGGACCTGTGATCCAGTTCCTTTGCTTCCTAGAAAGACCACTGTTGGTTGTCTTTGGGTTTATACTGTAAAAGTTGGCCCGAATGGCCATATTGATCATTTCAAAGCTCGCTTAGTGGGTAAGGTCTATACGCAAATCTTTGGTCTTGATTATGGGGACACTTTTTCACATGTAGCTAATATCACCTCTGTTCGTCTATTTATTGCTATGGTTACCATCCGTCGTTGGCCGCTTCACTAGCTGGATACTAAAAATGCATTTTTACATGGCGAGTTGCAGGAAGGGCTATATACACTACTACAAAAAAATTTTTTTACGGTGATTCTTTTCAGTCATTTACGGCGGTTTTGGAACCGACGTAGAAAGTAGGGGCCGTTGTTGTTAACGGCGGTTCTTGAACCGCCTTAAAAAGCGGCACTTTTAACGGTGGTTCTTGAAAAATACCTTCTAGAAAGTAAGCCTATTTTCTCAAAACGGACATTGCAAAATACCTTCTAAAAAGTAGTAAAAAATTTAAAAAGAAAAAAAAATGAAAGCAGGTGCATCAAAACCAATACTGGATATTAATTTTTTCAACAAAAAAAATTACCCCAAAATGCTCATTTTCAAATCACTCCGCAAGTGCCTTTTTTTTTTTTTTTTTTTTTCTTCTGTATCTTATCTAAACAACCCATACTTATACAACTCGTACTTATAATACACTATTTCTTCAGAATACTAATCTATGCAATCAGCTCCTAACTTTCTCATGGATGTAACATTTCTATGATCCTTTAAGCTACATGTAAATGCTTAAAGCCAACAAATATTCTTAAGCCCATGTAAATGGTTAAGCCAGCCATATTCCAACAAAACCATTAGTTTTGAACGAACAAGGATCCAGTGCTTACAATAGACACAAGAACCTGAAAAGAAATGGAAGAAGTTAATAAAAAGGGTACTAATGATATAGAAAAACTCTTTTGTTTTATTCCAATTAATAACACATCACAAAAACTGAAAAGGTGGATTGCTAAGTTAATTATAATGGAATATGCAGAATATGCAAAGTCAAATGCTCCAAAATTAACACCATCAAAGACATGCCAATGAGTTATAGGTTGTGTAGCTGCTACAAAATATGAAGATTATAAAATAATTTGCCGTTAGAGAAGGGCAAAAACACGAAAGTTAAACTCTTTTGGTGCTCATTTTTAAGGCTTAATTACCAATATGCCTATGGCGATCATATGAATAATATTTTGGTCCTTGGTAAACATTCTTGATCCGAACTGAAGACCAAGTCCAACGAAAAGAGCTAGGCCTAATCCTAGCACGAATCCCATCTGCGAAAATACGAAAAACAAATAAAATAAAATCCCTTTTTTAACAAAACTTAATTTGCGCAGGTTAAAATCGCTACTTATTGAATAAATGATATTTTTTGTAACTATTGATTATACCTGCAGCACTCGGGCTGCTGCGGCTGTTGCTTTCTGATAATCTTTCTCAGCAAATGCACAAGCAAGAATTGCCTACAAAATAATTGAAACCAACTACAAAATAATTGAAACCAAATCATACTTGTTCAATTATTTCTTTGATATATATATATATATATATACATATATATATATTGTTATCTTTATTTATTTATTTATTTATTTTACCTGTCCAGCAACTGTCAAGCCATCAGCAAGAAGCGATGATGTCATCCAAACCTGTAAGCATATCTGAAATGCGGCCATTGGGGTGGGGCCGAGCCTTGCAGCCATGGAGGCCACTAAGTTCACACAAATAGTCACTGCTATAACTCTTGCAAGTAAAAGGAAACCTGTAATAAATTGGATATATATATTAGCTAATATTTATTTAGTACAAATTTATAATTAGTGTCACACCCATGAAACTTAGAAAGAAAAAATAATAAATAAAAATAAAAATTGCCGTTCTTGAGAAATTTGCTGAACTGCAAATCTTTGACACTTGGAGGTAAACGATAAACTTGTTTCGTTAATTTGACCAAAAGAATCAGACAGAATAAGTACCTGAAAAAATATATATTACACATTATGATTAGAAAATAATTAGTAATATTTCTGACTTATTGAGAAAGTACATGAGCAATGGCAGCGTCGCTCACACCCATCCGAAAAACAAATATGAAAATCGGATCCAAAATTATGTTTGTCAAAATCACCTGCAGCTGTAAAACCAAAAGAGAATTACATTTATTAACAATGCAAAACATAATTAAAAAAAAAAGAAAAAGAGGTAAATTTTCTTATTTCTTACCGGTAGCATAAAGTGGAGTTGTAGTATCTTGCTCACCACCCTCAGAATAATCTCCCTCTTTCAGTTCTTCAATATACATCTCTATTGACTCTACTCAAAACACAAATCAAACTCAAACAGAATAACACAAAAATTAAGTCTCATGCCAAACTGAACCAACAATTCACATAAAGATCGGATTTTTCACCAAATTGCTCCTCGAAAGCCCACGACACCCAATTCCCCTTCGACCACGACATATTTTTAATGGAGAATCAGATCTCGTTATTTATAGTGAGGCTCCTGATAAACCCGTGACATGGAAGAAGCACTGAGAGAATTCATGCACAAAACGATATGGGGAGAATACAAACAGCAGCATGTACACCAAGTTCAGCAGAAAGAGCTTCAGCCGCAGCCTCTTGATCTTTTTGAAGCCTTCCGCCAAGTCCTTTTTCCTAAGTTTCATCTTTTTAGGAATTATCTAATAACAATAGATCCTACACCAAACATCTAACACCATGTTTTACACCAAAATAATACAGTTCCAACCACAAATCAGAATTCAAAAAATCTAACGACGACAAACTAAACGTCTTGCATCTTTTAACACTTGTTCCTTCTTTTCATTCTCCTCCATCATGATAATTGTGCAACAGTACTTTGCCCTTAGGGTGTTCAACATATCCTTATCATATAAGAAAAAAAAAAGAAATATAAATAAATAAAAGGAAAAAATGTATACAAACAAATTTAATGCAATTTACTTACTTTATCTTTTTCAAAACCAATATCCCACCCGGCCAAATCTCCCTTAGAGGTTTCTAAATGCCTCATGAAGTAGATTGCATAATCATCATAATTTTTTGATGATCTGCATGGCATTTTAATCACTGATTGCGAAAAATTAACTATCTTGTACTTTGTTTTAAGATTATGAAGCTCTAAATAGTTGAAGAATGTTGTCACCTGAAACAATTAGATATAATCATTACAAAACTAATATATATATATGTGTGTGTGTACATATTATGAGATGCATTTGTACTCATTATACAATGAAGTACTTACAATATTTTTCGGAGTATTGTCATAGTGCTTGCTAATATTAATGTATTTTGCAACTTCTCCGATTGGTGTCACCTTCCCATCATCATCACTGTTCTCTTTCTCAGTTTCAATAATAGTAGACACAAACACTCTAATCTCTATATCATCACCACTATGACTATCACCACAATCACTATCAACATCGCTACAATCATCACCCATTGTTTCTATCTCTTCTATGCCTAAAAAGAATGTGGGTGACGATATTCCCTTCGACATATTTCTCTTCACCATGTTACTATTCGGCACCAGATTAGGTTCAGAACATGTATCCCAAAAGGAAAAAATCTCCTTTGCCACTTCTGGGTTATCAAACAAGTCATCATCACAGATATCATTAGTTTTCTGGCTTGGTGTGTTTTTTGTTGGTGTTTTTTGGATTGGTGGTTTTTTTAATGGTTTTGGGTTGGTGTTTCATGGCTTATTTATAGTTAGGTCGGTTCTTGCTACTCGATGTTTAGTTCTTCATGTTTAGAGCTCAATAACATATCATAGGGTTTCATCAGGATATCAACTATTGATTCTACTTTTCCTATTTCATCCATAACTTATTTAAATTCAACCACAACATCTGTCATCTTCGTCAAAACGACCGTCAGTTTTTTTGTTCCCTCTTCAATGATAGTTTCACAGTCCTTAAATAAAGAAAAAATGAATAATAAAAATTAAATATAATTACTAAGAATTCTGTAATGAATATGGTTTGTAGGTTTATTCTTTCAATTTTAGGGTTTAAGATTTTGCTTTTCAATTAATGATATATTCCAGTGCTATGTGTGATGATATATGCTTGTTAATTGTGCTGATATATGTAGGGCTTAGTGTTTTAATTTTTCCTTTTTCATAATGAGATGATATATGCCAATTATTTGTGATACTATATAATTATTATATGATATATATATATATATATATATATATATATATATATATATATATATATATGATTTGGTTCAAATGAGAACCATGCCCTTATATGTGAACCTAGGGTCAATTATGAGTCTTAGATCTAATTAAATGGATGGATCACATTTTTTGTGTATTTCCTTATTTGATTAAAAGTATTAGAATTGTATAATAAAAGTATTGTTGGTCTATATAACTAAAACATCAATAAAGCACTGTGATTGTATAATAAAAGTATTGATGGTATGTAATAAAAGCACTAGTTCACAGGTTCACATATAATGACATGATTCTCATTTGAACCCACCCATATATATATATATATATATATATATATATATATATATATATATATATATATAAGTGAGATGCATACCAGATTTTGATCTTTTTGTGTCTTGGACAACCGCTCCACAACCCTGCCCTTCCCAAATCCTCCAACATTCTTCTCCATCTCCACTCTTTTATTCACTTCAATTGTTTCTCAATTTGAACAAATTGGGAATATGTGTGACTCTGCTCTCCTTACCTTGAAATCCATCCTGTCAAGGTAACATAACTGCATAAAAACAAGAATGTTAGGATTTATTTTTGAAATATCTCATTATACGATATGAATTCAAATATTTTTACCATCAGAAAAGTCGCAGGGCCTGTAAAATATTTGCTCTCAGATTTGACTTTTTCCCAATCCTCAGTTTTTGAAACGAGCTTTTGTATCATGTAATTATACTAATTACGATTCTTAATCTCATCCACATCTTGAAGAGATTTTAGAATCTTGTAGTTGACATATCGATCCTGGGGCGATTTGAACATAGTGGTGACAACAAATACGATAAAGTCGCGTTTGAAGTTATTACCATAGTCAACCCTCGTCTGCAGCTCTTACCCCATTGCACTTGTAAAAAGGCCCTCTCCTTTAACTTTCCATCGACTTCTGTTTTTTTAAATTCCGCTGGTTGAGAGATGTTTCAGAAAGGAAAGCCTTGTACACATTATCGTTTGCATTAAAATTTAATTTTAATTTACAATTAACAAATAAAAAATAATTGCACATTCAATCTCTTAAGTATCAAAATATAAACAATAACAGAAATAAAGAAATAATATTTTATAATACGTAGGAATTACCTTTTGTCTCTGCATCATCAAAAACCATTTTTTTTCCTTCTTGGAAGGTCAAATACAGATACCACATTCTCTTCTTTAATTTTCAACTCCTTATTTTCAAGTTTAATCGAACACCGACAACAATCAAAATTGCTCACCAAGAACTTTATCAACTCCGTCTGACTCTCCTTCACCTTCAGCTCTAACATTCTGCCAACCCAATTTCTCTTACAACTGCTTTTTACTCTGCAGTGAGGGCATAAATCAACTTGAAGAGTGGTTGGAAGACGTTCTTATTTTCAGATTTTCTTCATCTCGAACATAAATTCTCTTATTTTTTGCAACTTGAAGAGTGGTTTCATCATTTAGTGGTTCTTTTCTTTTACGCAACTGATTCAACACAACGTGAAAATGAAATAAAATAAATAAAAATTATTAATATTAGTAGATGTACCGGACATGACAGTAATATTTTATAATTAGTGATAAAAAGGTTAAACGTCAGCTGGTTTAATCATTTCTTCTGTATTCTCTTTTTGTTTGTCAACCACTGCTGCAACCTATATATAAACGAGATATTTGTTTAATTTGAATTCGAGTATGAATATTATTTCTGTCAAAATAGAATAATAATAAAAATAACTAACCTTCTTTTTCGCCAACTGTGTTTTACGATGCTTTACAATCAAGATTCTCTTCTCCTTATCCAGCTGGTTCTGTATGGCCAGTTCCTTCATAATCTGTTTCTCCACTTCCAATTCACAACCAAGTTCACCGACCATCGGTGTTGCATCGGGTGCTTGTATGAGAATTTTCTTATGTCCTCCCTTCTTCTTTTTCTGAGCAGCAACAACCTGCTTCTCAACCATATATGTTGCATCATTGGAAATCTTCTTCTGCCTTCCATTTTTTTCGAAGCAAGAGCCTGTTTATACATTCTTCTATGTAGGTCTTCTTGTTGAAGAGTGAGCTCTGTACCAAGTGAATTACCAACTACTATTGGTACATCTAGTTGCTCCAAAGGTAAAACGGGTGCTTTCTTCATTTCTATAATTAAACACAAAAATAAAAACAAAATCAAAGATAATCATACATATAATGCACATATCATCACACAAAACATGCACATATCATCACACAAAACATGCACATATCATCACACATCATACACGTATCATCACACATAATATGCAAATATCATCATACATACCATATACATATCATCACACATAATATGCAAATATCATTGCACATATCATATACATATCATTACAAAAAACATGAACATATTGTTGGGGAAATTGGATTTGGTAAAGTTATATATGGTAGCTTTGACCAAATATTCCAAATGTAGACGGGTCGTTAATTTTGTAAACGAACGTCAAATTGTTAATCTACGTTTCGAGTAGATTATTGTGGTATATTTACTTTCACAAATCCGTATTTGGGTGAGTGAAAAGTCAATGACCAAGGTTGGACATTTGGAAGGTAATGAGGGTGAGAAATTTACTAATTAGATAGGAAATGTCCTATATATGAATGTTATTCATTATTTTGTGGAAATCAAATTATTAGAGATGGTGGATCGCAAACTATTTAATTTCTTGAGGTTTAATTAGTTTGGGCCTCTTTTGGAAACTTCTAATTCTTTCTTATTGAGTAACATAAGAAGATTGGCTTGTATTAGGAATCCTAATTCCTATAAATTTCCTACCAAATCCCTCAAATCTATAAATACCAACTCCAAACACTTTTGCATATACACTTTTGCATACATCAAAACACATTTATAAGAGAGCTCAAATCTATAAATAACAACTCCCATATAGTATAAAAACACTTTTGCATACACACTTTTGCATACATCAAAACACGTTTCTAAGAGAGCTCTCATACATGTCATAATCCTAACTACATCATATAGTTTGCAGGTTAACTTTTCCTGTCGTTTCGTTATTTAATTATTATATATTTATTATGTTTATATATAATATATTTGCTCGATTGCGTTAGATCTGTTAGTTCAATTATTCCCGATATTATCGCAATATTTTACTGTTTACCCAATAGTTTAAGATTCTTATTTGTAATACTAATTTACAATTTTGTTTTGCGATTCGAATTAATTGATCTACGGTTGACTGTGTGCGACGTGTTTCCAAGTACACCGACAAATCTGCATACAACTCTGAAGCTGGAAGTTCACGACAACGAGGAAATCAAAAAGGCTCTGTTATCAATTTATCCAACCAAAAGTATTCTGCTATGGTTACCCATGATAAATCGGAGGATTAAAATTAATTAATTATATTTAGGTTCTTGTGGAACCTGATTAACCTAAAATTTGTAATTGAACACTGTTGGTACAATAATACCTTCACCATGGTCTTTTCACAACCTCGACGCCGTCGAGATGGGTGAAGAGGTGGCCGACGCTGTTTGTTGTTGGCCAAGGCGGTGGACCGTCGACTTGGTCCACGCGTAGCCGTGGTTATTCCGGCTACGAGTGGGCGTGTGGGTGCCGCTCATGTTGATGTACGCGGCGGCGTGAGCCCACAGCTGGGTCTGGGAGGCACCGGCATAGTGATTGCCGTCGGCTATGGACGAGCGGTGGATGGAGTCATGTGCTACTTTGGATCCACGCGCGACAAACGAGGTCGTCCGATGTAGAAAACAGCCTGTTCGCACGGCGGCAGAAGAAGCAGTAGACGGCAATGTTGCTGCCGTTCTTTATCAACGGCGGTGAACGGAGATTCGCGGCCAAGCGTCTCCTCGGCTGAGTTGAACGGAACGATGGTCGGCGACGCCAGTTTCGGAGGCGGTGATGGGCTCGGGCGTCGGCGTCGGCGTCGGCGTCGGCGAAAGCAATGAAGCTGGTTTGTCGTGGGAGATGGCCGCAAGCTCCTGCGTTTGTTAATGGCGACGGCGGCTGATTTTTGGAGAAGAAAGGCAATTGCTAGGGCTTTTGCTGGGCCAAGATGGTTCTATTTGGGTTGTTAATTTATGGACCCAATATGTAAATTAAAGTGCTGGACCAATTCTATTTAGTTGGTTTTAGTTTGGGTCACTTTAAAGTTGGCTCAATGATTGGACTTTTGTTCAAAGTCCACGAGAACTTTGGGTTCACTAAAGTAGGGCCGAGATATGAATTAAAAGTAAAAAAAAAAAAATTGTAATGAGGGCCTTAGTTGGCTTTAACGAGGAGGGCCCGAAAAGACTATTGGACTTGGGCCATTAGTCTTGGAATGAGTTATGGAGACTCATGCAAACTCGGTTGGGCCTTGCTTGGCTCTTATTGGGTCAAAGTCTCTTGGGCTAAAAATAAGAACAATTTTAATTAATTGTTGGACTACAAATTTGGGGCCTAATCTATTAAGTCATGCACTTAAATAAATATTTGGCAATGACTAATTTAGTCCTCGGCCGAAGTTGGTAATGAAGTTTAATAGAAATTAAACTTGGGCCTGAACGATAGTAAGACCCATTGGGTTGCCACTGTAGCAGTCGTTGGTTCTTCTTGTAAAGAAGAAATCGGAAGAAATTCAAAACCTTGATGGGTCATGGATATTGAGCAAAATATTATTTATCTGGGCTTAATAATTTAAATCTAGTTTCGGACTAGATTTATAATAAATTGTGAGACCAAATTGTTGAATTGAGTTTCAAATTTATTAATGTGTGAATTTTAAGCTTGATGCAGTTCGGCTTAGAAATTCTATAAACTTATAGATATGAGCTCATTATTTGAGTAAGATTTATAAAGTTTGATGTCAATTAAATTTGGATTTAATCTTGAATTGAGTCTTGAGATTTAATTGTGGGAGCTTCTCATATCACTTGAATTTTCCAATGGTGAAGAAATGTGATATCGTTGGTCAAATAAAGTGGATATTGAGATAGCTAAAATGAGATAGATGATCTCATAAAAGTATTGAATTTGTAAAATTCATGTAAAGCTCGATAAGCCAAAATAAGATTATGAGAAGTCATAATTTTTGGTCTTACGTGCTTATTTGAATTTGAGTATTCTAGTTTTGAGGCTATGATATAAAGCTCATAGTAAATTCAAATAAAATTGATAAATATGAATTTACAATTAAATTGTCAATTTTGACTTAAAAACACAAGTGTGAGATTTGTGTTGAGGCTAAAACGTCAAAAGTATCTTTTCATTTGGTGGAAAGAGTTGTGTACCTCTAGAGTAATTTCACATCGAGGTATGTGACTTGAAACTTGTGCAAACTAGAGGAGGTAAAAAGTAAATTATTATTTTCATTGATAACTGCACAATAACTTGTGATATTTATTTGCTAATGGGCAAAGACAAAGTCTTTGATGTTTTCAAAGTCTTGAAGTGTGAAGTTGAAAATCAACTTAAAACTCGAATTAAGGCGATTCAAATTGATTGAGGTGGAGAGTATGAGGAATTTTGCGCTGAATAAGGCATAGTTCGTAAAACAATTGCTTCGTATTTACCTTGATCAATTGGCGTCGATGAACGCAAGTAGAACTCTGGAAGAAATGATGAACGTTATGTTAATCAGTTCAGGGTTAACCCCTGATATGTGGGGGGTGACGATCCTTTCACTAACCATATTTTGAATAGGTTACCCTACACGGGAAAGCAAAGGACTCCATATAAGTTATGGAAAGGTAAGCTTGTGCTTACAGTTACCTCAAAGTGTGGGGGTACTTGGCTAAGGTAAAAGTACCAGAGCCAAAGAAAGTGAAGATATGACTTAAAACAGTCGATTGTTGCTTCATTAAATATGCGCATTGCGTATAGATTCTTAGTACACAAGTTTGTTATACTTGATGTGAATGAAGGAACGACCTTTAAAGTAAGGAATGCAATACTTTGAACACTTTTMTCCTTYCAAAGGAAATAGTGWTGGTTGTAAAAGAGWGTTCATGATGCRATAGATGAAGCAACACTTCTTATAGCTCAAGTTGCATCACAAAATGGTGATGGTGATGAWTKTAGGGCTAGGARTGCTTAGATGATTTATTTGTTAGATAATGAATCTCAAGAAACCTTGTCTAGTCCTAATGCTTCTATGTGGAAGGAAGCCATCAATGTTGATTCAATTTTGCAGAATCATACGTGGGAGTTGATTGATTTTTCCCATGGTAATAAAACTCCTTGGTTGCAAGTGGGTCCTAAGGATAAAGTATCAAGATGATGGCTTGATTGATAAGTATAAAGCTAGGCTGATAGCTAAATACTTTAAACTAAGAGAAGGATACAACTTCTTTGTTACTTACTCACCTGTAACTAGAATCACTTCTATTAAGGTGATTTTGATGATTGTTGCGCTGCACAATCTTGATATTAATCAAATATGAATGCAAATATCATTCTTGAATGGTGAGTTAGTTGGATAAATTTATATGAAACAACCAGATGGGTTTGTGGTTCCTGTTCAAGAGAATGAGGTGTGTATACTTGTTAAATCACCGTATGGATTGAAACAAGCACCAAAGCAATGTCATATCAAGTTTGATACTGTGATGATGATCAATGGTTTTCGCATCACTAAATGCGATAAGTGTGTTTATGTGAAGAACACACCTAACTCTTTAATCATTGTTTGTCTTCTGTTGATGACATGTTGATTTTAAGTAACTCAAGTGATATGATCACAAGTACTAAGAACATGTTGAAGGACAACCTTGATTTAAAGGATATGGGGTTAGCCGATGTGATTCTTGGGATCAAGATCATAAGAAATCAAACAGTATAGTACTTTCTCAGTCTCACTATATGGAAAGCGTACTGGAAAGGTGTAAGGGGTTTGATGATAAAATGGCTAAAATCTCATTTGACGATAACCTTCGTTTGGTGAAAAACAAAGGTGATTCAGTAGGTCAGCAGGAATTGGCTAGGATTGTTGGAAGTCATATGTACGTTGCTAGTTGTACTAGACTAAATCTAGCTTATTCAGTGAACTAAGTAAGTAGGTTCACGAGTAATTCGAACAATGACCACTGGATAGAGTTAACTAGAGTATTGCTATACTCGTAGTATACTGTGAGTTATGGGTTGCATTATATGAGATATCCAGAAGTACTAGAAGAGTACTGTGTTGTGAACTGGATATAGGACTCTAAAGATTCACACTCCACGAGTGGGTATGTTTTACCATCGGTGGAGGTGCTGTATTTTGGAGGTCCACTAAGTGAATATGCATAGCCCCGTCCACCATGGAATCAGAGTTCATAGCTATGAACAAAGCTAGTGAAGACGCTGAGTGGCTTCGAGATCTTCTCGAGAACATTCCATGTTGGAGGAAGCCCGTATCAATGATTATGATACACTGCGATAATCAAGTTGTTATCGCTAGGGCTTATAATGAAATGAATAACGGTAATTCGCGAATTATTCGTCGAAGATACAATACCGTTAGAGAATTGATATCAAGAGGAATTTTCATTGATTATGTGAAATCAAAGGAAATTATAACGGATCCGTTTACAAAGAGTATAAATCGAGATCAATTCTATACTAGAGGGAATGGGCTAAAGTCCACACAAAAGAATAGTCCTTAGTGGAAACCCAACCATGATGACTGGAGATCACAAAAACTTGGTTCAATGTGGCCAACTAAACTTTGGACTGTTCTATTTACGAATACTTGGTAACTAGCCATGAGTTAAACCTATTTCCCTAGAGAGCATATCCAAGTGATATCCTGATGACCGTGGCATATGGTAAGTCTTTGACTTTTAATGACGATCTATACCCATAAAGGTGAAGTATAGCAGGATACTTCTGATAGACAAGGTCACCTATTCAAGTGTAGAGGAGTGGCCGCCTCGCCCGAAGCACTTGCGAAACCAAGAGTGTTCCAAGGACAAAATGGACACAGCTTAGAACTTGCAGAATTGGCGTAAACGTTATTATGTGAGTATCATTGTCTCGGTAGGCTCGGACTCGGAATAGTTCAATGACTCAGTCAACTAGGCCGTGGGTTTATCCGATGGTATTTCACTACGGAAAGGTTCAAAGTCAAAAGCTACCTGTCCAGATGTGATAACGTTTCATGTGGAAACTGAGCAATTGAGTCCCATGCATCATTACATTGGTTTTGCACTCGTGTGGGAGATTGTTGGGGAAATTGGATTTGGTAAAGTTATATATGGTAGCTTTGACCAAATATTCCAAATGTAGACGGGTCGTTAATTTTATAAACGAACGTCAAATTATTAATCTACGTTTCGAGTAGATTATTGTGGTATATTTACTTTCACAAATTCGTATTTGGGTGAGTGAAAAGTCAATGACCAAGGTTGGACATTTGGAAGGTAATGAGGGTGAGAAATTTTCTAAGTAGATAGGAAATGTCCTATATATGAATGTTATTCATTATTTTGTGGAAATCAAATTATTAGAGATGGTGGACCGCAAACTATTTAATTCCTTGGGCTTTAATTAGTTTGAGCCTCTTCTGGAAGCTTTTAAGTCTTTCTTATTGAGTAAGATAAGAAGATTGGCTTGTATTAGGAATCCTAATTCCTATAAATTTCCTACCTTGTTTAAGGGTCCCTCAAATCTATAAATACTAACTCCCACATAGTGTAAAAACACTTTTGCATACATCAAAACACGTTTCTAAGAGAGTTCTCGCATACATGTCATAATCCTACCTGCCTCACGCATCATATAGTTTGCAGTTAGGATTTGCTCAGTTGTCTGCCCAATTCTCGTTCGCCAGGTTGACTGGATTAATCCTACCTGCCTCACGCATCATATAGTTTGCAGTTAGGATTTGCTCAGTTGTCTGCCCAATTCTCGTTCGCCAGGTTGACTGGATTGTCTGCTCCGTCCAGCTCCGCGTCGTTGTATCTTGGGAGTTGCTCAGTTGTCTGCCCAATTCTCGTTCGCCAGGTTGACTGGATTGTCTGCTCCGTCCAGCTCCGTTCGTCGTTGTATCTTGGGAGGTTCATTGCTATCAAACCGTGAGCACGTAGTACGGGGCAATAAGAATCTTAAGAAAAGAGTTCGCTCGACTCGACGGTTAACTTTTCCTTTCGTTTCGTTATTTAATTATTATATATTTATTATGTTTATATATAATATATTTGCTCGATTGCGTTAGATCTGTTAGTTCAATTATTCCCGATATTATCGCAATATATTACTGTTTACCCAATACATATCATCACACATAACATGCAAATATCATCACACATAATATGCACATATTATCACAAAACATGCAAATATCATCACACGAAACATACACATATCATCACACACAGGGGCGGAGGTACATTACCCCTCACCCGGGCTGCAGCCAAGTACCCCAAGTGTTATGCTTTGTAGTTCCATCTATTCTTTATATGTAAATACCAGCCCAATTAGCAAAAGCCCGGCCTGCTCAAACCCAAAAAAAAAGAAGAAAAAAAAAGAAAGAAAACTAGCCCACCAAAATCTGTCTAACCCAACTAAATAAAGAAGGCTTTAGTGCTTTAATTATACTTAGCCCAATTAATTAGAAGGCTTTTTTTTTAATATAGCTAAAACAAAAATGTCCAAGAATATGGTCTTCTTATCTAATTGTGAAAAATAATAATAATGATTCAAACAAAATATAAAAGATGACGAAGTTGCCGAATAGTCGGAACTCGCTTTATATCCGTCATGTTTATTGTAAATCCAACATGGGTAACCTTTAAAATTCATTGTTTCATATCCTAGTCCTAAATTATAATTCGCAATTTTAATTTAATAATTTTAATTTTATTTTTTTATTAACATATTTATAATCTAATCTCTACTTTAATAAAATATCTATTTTTTAATTAGGTTATTCAAGTTTCAATGAAAAGACCGAGAAGAACCATTCCTTAAGCCAAGAATTGGTAATCATGCATAATATCTTATTTATAATTTTAACTGCTACGTGTTCATTTATTTTCTCATTATAAAAATAACAAAAAATTATAATCTCCTCTAAGCAAATTCCGTTAGGTAATGGCAACTTTTAGGATCTTAGTTTTTTGTTTTAGTTTTTATTTAGTTTATCTTATTTTGGATATCTATTTTTATAGGGTTTGTTGGAGTTGTAAGGGTTCTTAGGATTTCTTTTTTTAGTTTTTGTCTCATTATTTTCTTGAATTCCTTTTTTAGTTTTTATTAGAAAGTTTAGTTGTTTTAGGTTTTTATTGTTTTTTAATTCCTTTTATTTTAAAATTTAGGTTAAGCACTTGTAAACAGTTAGGGTGCCTGTAAATTTAGATATAGCTCAGGTAAATTTTTAATTCTGACTCCGCCACTGATCACACACATCATATATGTATCATCACACTGAACATTCAAATTCCATCACACACCTTATATATATCACACATAATATGAAAATATCATATACATATCATCTCACAGAATATGCAAATATCATCTCGCATATCATTATCACACAAAACATGCACTTATCATCACACAAAACATGCACATATTATCAAAGAATAAAAATTATACACATATCATCACACAAATTATACATATCATCAAACAAAAGATGCTCATATCATCAAAAACTACATATAACATCTGAAATTAAACTAAGGAGCTTTAACAAAATCATAGAATTGTAAAATTTTCAACACATATCAATCGATGATTGAACTGTAGAATCGAAAGCATGTGATTAAAATAAAGATGAACCAACATCAATCAATGATGAAACATCATTAATCGATGGTTAAACCCTAGAATCAGAACAATCGAAAGCATATAATTAAAATTTATTTGGGATTTTGTGATGAATCAACATCAGTCGCTGATGAAACATATACCAGTTTGTGAACTAATGAAAGTTTAATGGGAAAAAAAGAAAATCAAAAACTTACTGTAAAAATCTGCTTTGCGTGTTGAGAACCGGAGAATTAACAAATTATTGGAGAAGATGAAACTTGTCGGAGAAATCTGCTTTGCGAGTATTTTTGCTTTGCGAGATAAATCATTAGAGAAGCTTGTGGGATTGAGCGTGGGTTGAGTGAAAAATCGAAAAAGCAAAGTTGAGTGTTTTTAGAGGAACCAATTATAAGTTGGATGTGAACCGAGTACACCGGCAAAGATTACTTAGATCCATAGTATACTTTCTCGTATTTTTGTGAGTACTCGGTATGGAATGATGCCCGAAAAGATTTTTATCCAAATATTAACTCAAAATGATACCCGTATTTAATTCTCAATCTAGAAACATTTTCGCTCAAACCGGAATAAATCATGGAATAAGATGAGCGAGGTTGATGAGCAATAAATTCGGGGTGGGTGAGAAATTGGAATCTCACTTTAGGAGTGGGTACAAGGGAATTAAATCAACCAATCTTCGTACAATTTGATGTTCCAATACATTACTATTATAGGGCAGGTGAGCTTCAAAGTTTCAAACAAAATTGACACATCTATTGGTCCACACTGAACACTGCCAACAGTGCCAAGTTGAAATTATAACTTTTCTCGTACAATTTGATGTTCCAATACATGAATTATTATTTATTGCACACATATTAGAACCGGTGCAGCTGAAATAGATATGAACAAACAAAATGAAGTAGCAAAAGAGTTTGCATATATAAGTTGCACTTAAAATTCAAAGTCAGTCAAAACACCAGCTATATCGTTTTCTGCTCAAGCAAAGCAAGTACGTATAATGGCACAGCCGCCGCTTCCGAGTGACCGGAAAATCCCTCGAGTCCCTCAACTGTTGCGACAGGAGGAGCGCAACCGCGGCGCTTACGACCCCAAGGCCGTATCCTTTGGTCCTTACCATCACGGCAAGCAAGAGCTCCAACTCTGCCAACAAGTGAAACCTTTTGTTTTGCGAAGTTTTTTGATGGGCAGTAGCCAAACCAAAGAGTTCTTCTTCTTCAAAATCCTTCCAGTAGTTTCAGCTGCCAGAGATTGCTACATCGAGGGGTCCACTGATGCGTATACCGACGAAGCATTCGCTGAAATGATGCTTCTCGACGGCTGCTTTCTCATTTATTACGTTCTCGCCTGCATAGGAAGCGTTCTAGTTGACCAAGGGTGCCATTTTCTCGTGTACAAACATCTTGGTAGACTGCTTTATTCTCTGATCAACCGCGACATATTTTTAATGGAGAATCAGATCCCGTTATTTATAGTGAGGCTCCTGATAGACTCGAGATACGGTGATGCTGCTGGCTGGGAAGAAGCACTGAGAGAATTCATGCACAAAACGATATGGGGAGTATACAAACAGCAGCATGTACACCGAGTTCAGCAGAAAGAGCTTCAGCCGCCGCCTCTTGATCTTTTTGAAGCCTTCCGCCAAGTCCTTTTCTGGGACTGGACTCCCGAGGCCCAAACCTTGAATCACGAAGATCTTAAGCAACACTACAACACTTTCCGATCCGTTAAAGATCTCAAGTCCAAGGGTATTCACTTCGGCCCCAGCAGCTACAAATCTCTCGAAGCCATAGACTTCCGGTCCTTTACCCTTTATGGCCGGTTACAACTCCCCACGTGGTTCGTCTCGTCTCTCTCGAAAGTGTTCTTTCTAAACATGATTGCGTACGAGATATGCCCGAATACTCTTGTGGACACCAAAGTCATATCCTATGTGGGCTTCATGAAGTCACTCCTCGATGGCCCTGCCGATGTGAAGGAACTTAGGGAAAAGAGGATTTTGTTGACGGACTTAGGGGGCGATGATGAAGTGGTGCAATTGTACCGGGACTTGGATACATACGGAATGGGAAGCGTATGGCATTTCCAGGAAGTGAAGCAGAGAATACAGATACATTACGATAGCAAGACAAAGACGTGGATGGCTGAGTTGATCCACGATTATTTGCGCAGCCCCTGGACATTCATTGCTTGGTTGGCTGCCTTGTTCATTCTTATCTTGACTTTTATGCAGACCTATTTCACCATCAATCCACGAAATTAATTCAAGAGAAACAATCGTGAGTGTGTGTGTGTGTGTGTGTGTTGGACTTTTCTTATATCGTTTATTATTTGTTAATCATTATATTATGGTTTTAGATGAGACGAATGCATGCATATATATGTGGCTCGTATGTGTTTATCGTTTATTGTATTTGTTCCAAGAGAAAAAGGTAATCAATGTATCGAATATTGGCAAAATTGCAAAATTAGTCCGCTCACTCATGTTGTATTGCCCTTACATTTAATAATTCTTTTGGATTGCAATTTAGAATAATAGTTTTTAATTTTTGAAAATTTTAGTTAAATCTCTTCACTCAATTATAAAGTTTCGGTGAAAACCTTGTCGGGCATATGACGTGGCACCCCAAATTTATAATACGACCCACCTTCATGTGGATTTAAAATTCAGCGCCCAGAAAAAAGTAAAAAGAAAAAATAAGATTGAGATAACATTGTTTTTCTTTTTATTTTCCAGTTCACTAGATGACGTGTTCTTCCTTTACAGTTTTGTTTCTTTTTTATAAATTCTCAACTCTTGTGTGCCACATCATCTACCCGGTAAAATTATTGGCGAACTTTTAAATTGGATGGAGATATTGAACTAAAATGACAAAATAAATAAAAAATTTGTGCTCTAAATTGTAACTCTGAAAAATTACTGGATAAAAGTACAAAACAATATAAGTTAGAGGACTAATTATACAAATCAACCATATGATTTACTTATGTGTTACTTACTACTAATTATGCGTCATTTATACTTTTCGGGCTCGTTTGGTTGGGAATATAGCATGGGATAGAGGCGGATATCCTACATAATCACGCGTTTGGTTAAAATGATTGGGGCCCGTGATAAGAATGAAGGCCCATGATAGTGTCCGGTTTAAGCGTGATAAATAATCCCGGGGGTGGGGGGTGGGTGGGGGTGGATTACTTTATCCAGCTTAAGCAGCTGCATGAAATACCGATAGTACCCCTCAACAGTAATAATTCTTGACCAATTTACCCTAATGGCTTGGTGTAATTACTATCTAACCTCCATACATACTGGATCCTTCCTGAAGAACCCTAGTTCGAATATTTTTGAGCTTGGGGTCGAATTTCCTGCACCTAGGTGAGAATTGGAGTTCTATAATTGTCGTTCCACGAACTTGCTGAAATTGAAGTTCAATTGAAATAAAGGTAACACACCCTATTCCATAAATATGTCCTTTTCCGTGGGTGAATGTATATGCGACGTCAAAATTTTAAAAAGTAATATTTTGTGAGGTGATTGTCAGTTTTTCTTTATTTTAAACCGTGAACCGCCGGTTATAACATGCGGTTAAAAAAATCCTTCATTTTTCAATTTCTTTATTAAAAAAAATTAAGAAATCAACGGTCGAGATCAATGTAAAAAAATGGCTAACCGGCGATTACAAACCGTGAATCAAAACCGGACTCCAAACCAGAACTGGTTATCCGCCGATTTAGTTTCGATTAGGGGTTGGCCGGTTTTTTTAACAGACGATTTATAATCGCCGATTAATAAATCGATCGATTTTAACTGAGCCTGCAACTCTACTTGTGCGAGGACATCATCTATTGTCCGATTGCTTCAATTACTTTGTTCTTGGTTTGATCACGATCTTTTTTCAATGAATGAGATTTCTGGGTTAAGCACTTAATTTTTTTATTTTTAGGGTTTTTGTTTTCATAATTTTTTGATGATTGTAAGTTTTTGTTTTAAATCTTTGGTTAGGGTTTTCAGTTTTGATTTTCTGATTTTGTTGCATTGATCCTGAAAATAATTCTTTTATAATGTAAATTGGGATTCAAAACACTTCTGAGATAATTTCAACTTCTGGTGTCAATCGTACGATTATATGTTTTAATCTATATCGGTTCATGGTGGTTTGAATTTTAAAACAAAATTGAACAAATTGATTCATAATTCAGCCTTATAATTACTTGAATGATGGAACACCCATGTTCTTAAATTAATTTTGAACTAGCAGCAAGTTTAAATGATTACAACAGGCATTATGTGGCAAGATTACTTTGGCAAACAAACTATAATGTGATTTTGACTCTTAACGAAAATTGATGGTTTCGAATTTCTTTGTGTAATTTGTTAGGTTGTATTTTCTGCCACCAGTTACCCATTTGTTTAGAACTATTGTTACATTAACACAAGCTGCTTAAGTTGCCTTGAAACTGCTATCGTTCAACTGAGAAAGGATTCTAGCTATCAATTTTATTGTAATAACATAATTATATTTTTCCTTAATTTTATTTATTTTTAATTTTTAAATATATGTTTTTGCCTTGCTACAGTCAAAGAATTTTCCTTCATGAAGGTTTGATAACGATAGATGGTTTTTGAATTACCAAAGTATTTGTATTAATGGAGAAAAATAGTGATGTTTCTGCATCAAGTTAGTTTTACTGGTGTTGGCTTCTTCTGGGAAGCCTCTGAATGGACATGGTTTTCTTGTTCCGCGTGTTGTGGATTGTAATCGTCATTATCTTATCATGTCGCTCGTCCAGGAATATCCACTGTAAGTGTTAAAGCTCTAAATGCCTAGAGTATTTTGTTTTTTTACTCTACCACATAATGACATGTGTGATTTAGTGATACCCTTTACATAAATATGATTTTAGTGACTTTAGTTGGTTCACATGTTTCTCTGAAGATGCCTATAGTATGATGTCACTAGTGATTCTAGGTTACTATTTTGCATAACAGAAGATAAAGGTTTAGGGTTTAGTTTTTACATTTTAGGGTTTAGTTTTTCCATTTTAGGTTTAGGGTTTGATTTTTCATTTTTGTTGATGAATATGATAGTTATTTGTTATGATATATGCCTGTTATATGTGGTGATGGATGTCTATTATATGTGATATTATATGCTAGTTAATTGTGTTGATATACGACATAAGTTTTGGGTTTAGGAATTTAGTTTTTCCATTTTAGGGGTTAGGGTTTGATTTTTCATTTTTACTGATGAATATGGCCATTATTTGTGATTATATGTGTCATTCAAATGTGATGATATATGTCAATTATATATGATGATATATGACAGTTATTTTATAACTAGATTTTGTTCATATTCTTGCTTCGACAGGTTTGAGTCTAATCTCGATGTGTTGGAGGATGTCGTTAACGATGCCCCTAAAGCAAGAGCAGATCGTGACGAAGATCAGGGATAACAAGGACGATGACGATATGCTGCCTCGGGTGCCTCGAGACATGAATGACTGGACCAGTAATAATAATAATAATAATAATAATAATAATAATAATAATAATAATAATAATAATAATAATAATAATGCTTCGTTGGTGTCGTCTTGTGTAGTTCACATTTTTCTTAGACTTTGAAATGCAATTGTAGAGATTATATGATATACAGATATAATGATTCTTTCAAGATTGTTGCTTACGTCCATAAGTTAATTGTTTTCTATTTATTTTTTTGACCTTCCATTAATTTCTTATTTAGGTCAAGGATAAACCTTAGTCTCAGGTATTTATTGTTTTATATTCTTGTACTTCATTTGAAAAAGAAAACTAAGAAAAAATCATTATATTTTTGTTGTTGAAATCCTTAGAAGTATATTGGATATCATAAAATCAGAAAAATGCGATTCTGTATTAAAGTGGATCCGATCGAGCTCTACTATATCAAGACAAGTTCAGACCCGCGGTCTCTATAAATTTCAAGAATAGATAGATTCGTTTAGAGAATAGTGTGGTGCTCGTTGTATCTGGTTGAGAATAATTGATTTTCGTTTTCTTCTTAAGTGAACAATTCTGAATTTATAGGTTTTTATATATTTATTGTGGGCTAATGGAGATTTAAAAATCCGCCTTCGTGCAGGACGTGCCAGTTTGGAAACCCTTGTCCCTGGCTGACGACTAGGAGCTCGAGCTCGCAGCGGGGACAGATTAGGAAATTTCGACGACTATAGTCAGGGCGCAAGATCTGAACTCGTTGCAGATCTCCATTGATCGAATGAAGCATGGGGGTTATCGTGTCCAAATATGGGATTTGCATCGGCAGATCTCGACGAGCTTGATCACGTTCGGTTTCAATTCTTGGAAGTATTGCATTGATGAAGTTTGAATTTGAGTATGTAATAAATTGTCCAGTTTGGATTTGTGAGAATTTTTAAACTTTTGAGACATGAATGGATAATGTTTGCAATGGAAAGCTAAAAGCTTCTAAGTTGAAGTGTTTGTACATATGAGCTTATTATTATAATTACAATTACCGCATTAAATTTATATGCGTGATGAGATAGGCACTCATTATGTGATGATAGATGACACTTATCACAATAAAAAAAATAATAAGATATTCATATATCATCACACAGAACATGAACATATCATCACAAACTACACATATATTCATCTATAATACTAGAAAAAATGGAATAAGATATTCATATATCATCACATATATATTAATATATCATCACACATCATGCATATTTCATCGCACATAACATGCGCATATCATCACAAACTACATACATATTCATCATCAATACTAGGGAAAAAAGAATAAGATATTCACATATCATCACACAGATAATGTACATATCATCATACATAACATGTACATATCATCACAAACTACATATTCATGATCTTAAGATTAATGAGATCTTAACTAATGTAAATTTTTCATTCAGATATTTTTACAAAAAGTCGATATGCAGTAATGCAATTTGTAGGACAAAACCTATTAAAGTTGCATGAAGCAAAAGTCTCAGTGACTGTTAAAATTCGAAGAGACGAACACCATGCTCGTGCAACGAAAGTTTTAGAATTTTTAGATCCAACAGATCCATCCTGTGAACGAATATATTTATATAGTAAATAAACGAGATAATAGCATAAAACCCTTACAGTAAATCCAGGTCCGAGTTCAACACTAAGGTATCCACGCAATTAGTTCTCCGACTGCAAGATCCAACTTCAGTGTATTTCTATTGTGAAGAAAGTTAGGAAATCTCACGAGAGCGCAAGAACTCCCAATCTCAGAATCAGGATTTATGTTTTCTAAAAACTCTCTGTGTCTCTCTGTTTCTCATTGTTTACAACTTATGACTTTATGTTATATTTATACTAGGTACATAAGAGAACCCTAATCCTAAAAGGGTTGGATTGTTCAAGGCATGGGCCCAAAACAATTCTAGCTCAAGTACCTTTATTAATATAACATAGATAATTAAATCCAAATCCAATTTAGTTTAATTAAATAATTTCTATCAAACAGAAATTAATATCATAATTATTAACAATTAAATATTTCAATTCTAAATTGAATATTTAATACTATCTTGATACACTCTTAAATCGCAAAACTAATCGCATATAGTGTGACCCTATAGGCCTTTATATATAACACCAATCCAATGATTATCCAAACAAAACTCCTAGACGACTTAGTTGGACGAACTCAACATATAAAGAACATTCACTTGAACTCAGCGAATTATAACCTTTATACAAAGTTTTGGTGAAATTACTTTCATTCTGAATCACTCGATTAAGCTTAAGATTTATCCAAGTGTTTATCTCAATGGCTTAATCAATATATCTCATCTTTATTAGTCGACAACTAGACAATACTTCAATTACTATATTGAACATGTCTCTTGCATTGGCCAATGACTTTAGTCGACCTAATATAGAGATTATGAGTGATCTCTCTCGAAATTCCAATCGAGGAATGAATTCTTTCTCGGCTCAACTACCACCTTCATTTACATCATGATGAACACAAGCCGTATCTACCCCGAAAGGAGTGCAAGCATTGGTCATGGTCAAAGTACATCAATCAGTAAACAAGGTGCGTATTGACCTCAAGCAAAGGATTATCACACGCTTTATACACTGAGAAGTTTATAGACATACAATAAATAAATTATCAGTAGGGTTTACCAATATTCTCCAAAGTATCCATGTGTCCATCACGAATAACTATTATTTGCAGTCGTGAGACTTACTGCATTCTCTAAAATGTGATGCAGACCACATGCCGACATATATTATATTATCAATATCTTAATCTTGATAATCATTAGTCGTGGTTATATTAAAAATATTAACTCTACGGGAATATTTATATGAATAATCACAAACAATCAAAATAATAATTCAATAAATGCAATGCCATATATATAACGATATATTTAATAATTGTGATCAAGTATAATGTCTTTAAATTTGATTGACTCTAGGACATTCATACTTTTAGTGACAACAACAATTCAAAACACATCAGATGTGAAAACTTTGAACAAATCCATGAAAATACAAAAAAAAAAAATTAAAACTAATCGACCTTCAGCTCTAAATTTTGGATAATGTCGAATTCGACGACGAATATGTGGTTTTTAGGTTTTCCATCATTGGCAGAGTTCGTGAGGCCGAGGTGCTGAGCTACGGTGGGTACAACGACGAAGGCCATGCCGTGGCCGGCTAGGTGGGGTTTCTACGGAGGCTTGATTGAGAATATGAAGGAAATTGAGAAGGAAGAAAATGCAATTGGAATTTTTGCTGAGGTACGATTGAGAAAGGAAAACTGTCCAATTGAAGATAATATCACACATACAATGTATTGGATAAGTGGGACCCAGTGCATCCCACAAAATGCACCTAGTATATTGACTCATTTTGTCCGTAATAATACAGAGTGAACCGGAGTAAACCAATCGATGTAGACTTATTGCAGTAGAATTGTCAATCAAATATTTTTTTTATTTATAGTCCTAAACACAATGCATCATGTATTAGTTTGGAAATATTAAATATATCTAATCTAGAGAGGACTTATTTTTCTTGAAAACAATTATGTGAGGAATTTTTTGATTAATTATTTTTAACATGTCCTCTAAATTAACCGCCCCTTCTTCCTTCCTCCCCAAAATCAAATGATCGATAAGTATCCCTTCATCGGAAAGAGATAATTCTTTGTTAATAAAGACTATTCCAATTTATAGTGAATCCATCAAAATTATAGAGAATTTCCTCTTTCTACCCATTAGATATTTTGAGACTAATTTCTAGAGAATTCTATACAATCTCCCCTACGTACATGAGTAATATATAGAATTATACTGTATATATAGCCGTTTCAAGATATTTTAGGGAAATATAGAATATTCCGGTCAAAATTAAGCTCTTCGGAAAATTTGGAAGTTCAACCCATGTAAACTAGCGGGATGTGCACACAGCTGGGCTTTTATATTCACGTTATGTATTATATCAGCAGAACAAAAGGCAAGACCACATAATTTGTCAGTCTTGTGTAGCAATATTCAAATTATTTGTGAATCTTTACGTATCAAAAGTTTATATGAAAAAAAATTGTATTATTGCTGACAACCTAAATCCAATTGTGGGCTTAGATCAAATAAGTGGATGGACCAGGTTTCTTGAATTTTTTTACTTATTTGATTAAAAGTATTAAAATTATATAATAAAAGCAGAATTAATATACATAATAAATACAGTATATAATAAAAATGTTTCTAATATATAATATAAGCAACAGTTCAAATAAAAGGTTGAGTTTAAGTTCTCACACCTTGAGATACATGGACAAACTAGTAGGTGAAATTAACTTATTCAAGCAATAAAAGATAAATAGATTTTGAAGCCCCGCTACATTCAACAACTCCAAGCAATTTATTTCTCCATATGTAGCAATTTCTAATTTCGAATTCAAATTCAGGTTCATCTCTGGTTTACATGTCCCAATATTATCATGATCACCAAATAAATCAAATAATAATAACAAGATTCAATATTATGGTGTAATATAATATACTTGCAGGATACACGGACAATGAACAGGGTGAGAACATATTCAACGAGTGAAAGAATAAAAAAGATTATGAAGCCCTCATACATTCCAGGAGCTCGATGGCTGGTTGGTCATGATCAAAATATTGAAAACAAAGCCAATGTGGCAATGCAGAAAAGACAAAATGGAGCTAATGAAGTATGTGCACCTCAAACGGATAGAAATGGACATCTAGGCAATGTTGGACTAGCAATAAGAAGGTAAGATGCTTGGCAACAAAATAGTGCACTTATAGAAAGAAATTATCCGATGTGTAAGGTGTCATAGAGGCCTAACTACACCAATTGAACTTAGGAAACCTAGTTTCTGGATTATTCTATCTTGGTTTATATATATGTGTGTGTGTTTGTACGCGCGCATCAGTTGAATAATAATCCCAAATTATAAAGTAATAGGATTATGTGTTCATAAAAGTAGGTTTAAATATGTCATTTTCTTCACATGGTATCAAAGAAGGTTAATCATGTCTTTGTCATCACTCTCATATTTATTATTTTGTTTGGCTTTATGGCGATAGAAACTAGAATAGATACAAAAGCCCCACCTACAGACTTTCATGCTACATAAACTATTCAACTTCAGAGCCAGCTGGCGAGCATCAAACTTAATGATGGTAATTTTCTACTTTGGGAGCCGCAATCCAAGGATATGGACCGAAAGTGTTCATTAATGGATTAGAGACCACACTAAACAAATTTACAACCAAATGTATGGTTAATCCTCAGTTTATTAAGTGGATAAAACAATATCACCTTATTATTTCTTGGCTTCTGTCTTCTTTGAGTGAAAATATTCTTATCACTACTGTTGGTTTGAATAATGCCAAAGATGTTGGGAATTGGTGGTACCGTCGTGCAGCGGAAAACAAAATTTTTTATAAATTAAATTAATTGAATCACATTCAATTGACGACGGTCCAATTTTAAAATTAATTAATTCAAACAATGTTTTTAATTACTATATTAATAGAAACAATTCGATTTCTCAAAATCGAACAAGCATGATAATTTCTATTAAACATATATATATATAACAATTATATATATATATATATATATAAGACCAGTTTCAAGGAAATAGAGGAAGAGGAAATGGCTACAGAGAAAGAGGAGGCATATATGGCAACAACAGTCCTAGATGTTAGATTTGTGGATGTAACAATCACACACTGACAAATGCTATTATAGATTTGATTCAAACTTTCAAGATAGTAATAGTAACAGAACCAGCAGAGAGAAATGATCAGGTGTGTAAGGTGTCATAGAAGTCTATCTACACCATCTAAACGTAGGGAACTTGATTTTTAGATTATTCTATCTCGTTTATGTATGTGTGTGTGTGTGTGTGTACATACATCAGTTGAATAATAATCCCAAATTATAAAGCAATAAAATTCTTTGTTCATGCAATTAGGTTTAAACATTTTGTTTTCTTTACTATGATCACAAGCTAGAATCAAATAAATTGATTCTTAACCATATTCACAGTTCTTTCTACTCGGTAACTTATATAATATATATATATATATATATAT